>CAJNOL010002863.1:0-30420 GCA_905250125.1 Rotaria sordida | reverse complement strand
TGAACAACAAGAAATAACTCTATATGGACTTTTTTCTGAGAGCAGCCAGAAAATAGATAAAACCTTGATCCTTCGCTTGAAGTGTGGGTGTTGTTATTCTTTTCTCTCACATTGGTACTCTCAAGAGATGTATTGGAAATCATGCATAACTTTTGTTTCTAACCATATGATCAGCAACATCAAATAAAAAGTTCGGATAAATATTGAGACTTGATGCTTTTGATATATTAAAATTTTTCTAGACCTTTCTGATTTTTTTTAAGCTAAACTTTACTATAAAAATATCGTTTGCATATGTTAAAAACAACATTTTTTAATTAACTCGACAAGTCCTATCCAACTATGGCAAAAAAATTTTGCTCAAATTTCAAATTGCCGGCATGTTATAATTCGAAAGGTGAAAAAATTCTATATCTTCTAATACAAAAAAAGTTTTCTTTCATCACCTTTCTATCGAAAAGAAATAAGGATTGACACATTCATCTAATTACTTTTGTGTCACATATTATCTTCAATAAATGATAGAATCATAAGGAGTCGATAATAAATTTTAATCCTTAGATAATAACACAAATGAAATAAAGATTATTTAAACAATCAATTAACCAAACCTAACACCATATTTTATTAGATTATTTTATTTAAGTATGACTTATTTCTATCATTAAGCATCTTTTTATTAGAATATTAATTAAATCTTTTTCATCGAATCTTTTATTTATTTATCTATTTTCTTCTTGTTTCTTTTTCTCTAATGATGTTCATTATAATCGAAACGAACAAAAAAAAAAAAAAACTAAAAAATTTTATTTGTTTATTGTTCGAGCATTTCACGTAAACGACGTACAGCAGCAGCTGTTGATGTTGAATAAGCATAAACACCATTGGCTACTGTTTTTTAACATGAACGACATCTCCATATACCATCATATTTTCGTTTCATATTGTCTTTACCACAAAATGAACACATGTATTTTTAATGTTAAATAACTTCCATTTTTGTTAACCATTTTATGTAATGATACAGCATAACTATTTTCACAAAAATAAAGAACTTATTATTATTACATAGTAAATGATAGACATATATTCATCTTACTGTGTGCCGTATTTGCCAACAATACTAACTTTTTTAGTTCGTATAGCCATTTGTTCTTTTTTTCTTTTTAAATAGAAAAAATTTCTTATCGAACAAAAGTTGATATAGAATCTGATCGATCTGAAAAAAAAACAAATGTTATGGCACGTATGTTAGATGTGTCATAAGAAAAAATCTTATAATATCTGTCTTTTCTTTTGTGCTGTCTTAGTTATTGTACAACGTGCTGTTAATGAAGCTACTTGTATATCATCTATTGTTAATGTTAGCTGATCAAAACGATAAATATCATCAACAAATAATTCTTCATCTAATGGTTTTTCATTATTTGAGGATCATCTTTTGTACCATTTTTAAGTTAATTTTCAATTTTTTTTTAAAAATATCTTTTCAATGAATAAGTTTTTGAGTTTGAAAACATTTGTAATATATTTCTATTTAGAACTATACAAAGAAGTAAAAAGTCCGATGAAAAAGAATATATCGAGGCAAATATCGTAAAAGGAGTTACACATTACTTTTTTTTTCTTTGAATTTTATTTGAAATTGTTCAACATCATGGTATCATCTAATAAAAAAATACTTGTCACTTTTCTCGAACATCTATAAGATGAGAAGAATTTTTTTTTTCTTTTAACATTATTTAAGCAAAACAAACAGAATGACACAAAATTAATCAGCAAAGATATTAACAGTTATGTCAATATTCTTACTACTAAACATTCGTCTATTATTTTAACCTGTTTTTTTTTTCGATGAATAAACATTTTCTAGAATACTTATTTATATTGATTCAAGTGATTGATACAATTATCGAAGAAAATATATTGATTAACACTGATCAAAATTATAGAATATTCGACTCATTAAGATGGAAACATATATGACATAAATTATAATCCTATGCCCTACTATTAATAAATCAGAAGATCTGATCAGTCTAACAAGCTCTCGTCCTCAACTAACGAGAATTCTGGTTAGACAAATTGCATATTTGATGCTTCACAATAGAGGCCAATGAGTTTCTTTATCTTCGGCAACATTTTTTGATCTATTTCGCATTATTTTCCGAGAAAATAATTGATTTCCTTGCAGATTTCAAGCTAAATTTTAACAGATCGACGTCTGCTCTCTAACATCTCTTCGAATAAGTGTAGTTATTGAAAACCATCAAGGTAAATGTTTTGTACTCATTCGAGCAGTGGCATAGTCAGAAATTTTTAAGTTATAATCCATTTCTCAGCTAAATTATGTTGAGGAATGAACAGTAATGGATAATGAAAAATCAATTGAGCTATAAATTTTTAAAAACTTATTGCTGTCACAAAAACTGATGTTTATTGAAGAGAAGTTCGTCACTCATAACTCAAGAGGCGAGCTATGTTCGCTTTATTTCTTTTTTACTGTTTCACAAATGTATTCTTTAACTGTCAAATATTTGAATATATTATGTCAAAAAACATAAATAAATACAAATAGAACCATTAGCGAATTTAGGTAGAATAACGAGTATTTTGACAAAAAAAAAATACCGTTGAATTTTCATTATTGTAATCATCGGTTTAATAGAAATAGAAAACATAGTCAATTGATCTTTCTGGATCACTTGATAAAATCACAATAAGATACGATGTATTAAAATGACAATACTTGGGTCTTTGTAAATGTATGTATCATGATTTTTCGGCATTCGACAATCGGTATGATTTCAAACAAATCCGTGGGCAATTACTTTTAAATTTGTGAGCAATGGTCTTACCCTGGATACGCCACTGCATTCGAGTTACTTCTTACAGATTCACTCATAAGAGTAACTATTGGTACTTAATATAGTATTCATCCTCCGTTTTTTTTTCATAGACTAATTAGTAAAGTCCTTGTGAACTACCTTGAGGATGTCGATGTGGATATTCACTTTACACATCGACACCCTTTCGTACGAATACATAAAAGTGTCGTTTATTCGTGAACTGATACTGAACACTGAGTTCTTCGTTTATATTCGAAATTGATTGAGACAACTCATAGTACAAAGAGAAGAATTGATATAAATTTTTATAATAGATGTTTAAAGTAACATTCTGTTTGCTCTTTCGTTTTATTCGCGAACTATTTTCCTTCGAACATTGCTTTTTACTGTTTGAAAAGTTTCTTTTTCTGTTTAGTGATAATCTTCGTAAGGATTTAAAGATAAAGTGCATTTCATAAATATTACTTTCTCTATATTATATGACATCAGAATAGAACAGATAACAGATCTATTCATATTGATTTTTTGGTCTTGATTCAGTTGTCTAAATATATTAATAATATCGGACAATGGACATTTATAAGAATGGAAATAGATAGATGTGTAGTGAATCAATGTCGATAGTTTTTATACTTTATTATTGTTTTTTGTGCTCGAATTACTTCATATTTAAGTACTTGTCTTGTTAATCGACAAGAAGATATTGAATGTCAATCTAATATTTATATTTATAGCAATTTTTTATCAAATATATATTTACAGTTTTGTTCAAAATATATTGGAGTTTTTTTTTCAATCGAATTATTAATGAAAATTTATTAAACATTGGAGAGTGAAAAATTGATCAATCACGTGTTGATATTCTTCGTTTCTCTATGATAATATTGTTGTTTTGTTTATTTGGTAATATATATCTTGAAATTCGTCTAATCATCTTATAAATTTTCTTAATAAACCATTCACTAGTATTAGTAAATGATTATTTAATATTGAATTAACTAAAAGAATTAGTACGGAGTGCAAAAAAAACAACTGACCCCTAACATTTTTTACTAATATTGTTACAGTTTTAAAATAAATTAACATAACAATATATGTAGTATGTAGTGTAATTAATTTGCAACTTAATACAATAAAATTGAAAAATTATTTCATTCTCTCTCAACTAAAATAAAGAAAGTTCGAAATCAAGTCATTTTTTGATAATTTCTGATTTAAAAAAATTTTGAAAAGATCGTAAAACAATGACAAGATTTTCACAAATTATAATAATTCATGCATAAAAAATAACCATTACATTACAACACGTATCTATAGTCTATGTTCCACTCTACTATTGTATATAACTTTCATCACAAATACTTTGACTGTTAAAATTATATTTTCAAATATATGACAAAAAAAAAACAGATCCACATAGATGGAAAAATAACAATTAACTATTCTTGCATATATTGTACATTCACTATTGTTACTGTTATTATCTAATTCTATTCTTTTGTAATTATATATTAATATTTAGTTATATTTCAATCTCGAGATGTCAGTTTTTGTTGCACTCCGTACTATTTATCTGGATTCTTCTTTTTTTTTAATGTTATTCGTCATATGGTTAGAAAAAAAAGCAAATTAATCATTTTCAACCTTTTTTCGTTGCTAAAGAACAACTCTAGAAAAGGAGTTTGATGCCTATTGTACTCGGTTGATCTGGAAGGATTCGTAGCTAATGGTCTTTGATCTCGGTTGCTTACGTGTGTAAAGGAAAATGTGCCGCAAAATTGCAGCTTATAATTTACACTCACTATAATTTTTTTGATAGTAAATGTACAATGATTCATGTAAGATTTAGTTTGCTCCAAGTCATTTGTCAATACTGAGTATTTCGGGTAAACAACACTGTATCAATTTAAGCAATTTTCTTTGTCCATATTTAATTTTTGTACCTGTAAAATTTCTACTTATAATTTCTAAATCAAAAGTCCTGGAGAAATTTTGAATCTATATTCAAAAACAATACAAAATTTTGATTCAAACTCAATATTTTTCAATATCCGTAAGCTTCTTTAGTTGATTGAAAACTGAATGAACATTTTATCAAATAACACAACTTCTCTATGAATCACCTAAACGATTACTAATGCCATCTACTATTATAAACTATTTTTTAAAAAAACTTTTATTTCTTATCTTTCATTTCTTCAATATTCTGTTAATAAGAGAATCAATTTTTTTTCGTTTATTTTTCTTTCTATAATTATTTTATACAAATTCATGTCGCTCTCTATAATTGGCACCGAGTTTAGCAACATTAAACAAATCAATGATTTGTTAGGGCTGTTGCGGAGGCCACATTGGCCGCGTATTTGCATCGTTAAAAATAAACTAAAGGAAAATATTTTATTGAATTATAATTATAATTTTAAGTTAAATACGATGGTGAAAAAAAAATTAAATATGTCTCTTTTTTCAACATGTGTTCAACAAATTAATAACAATTCATCATCATCATCATCATCAACAACTGAATATCATCTTATTGATAATGAATATTATGTTGCATTTAATACACTTGATGATATTCAACGATTTCATAATAAATTAATTGAAAAACAACAAAATCCTAATAATGAAAAAGATAATGATCTACAAACTGTACAAGATGATAATGAAATGGATATGAAAACATTTGCTCAACAATTTCTTATTGATTTACCTGAAACAATAATAAATCATAATAAAAATCCAACTGAAATTCATATAAATCAATCAAAAAATTCTAATAATTCTGAATTAAATACAAAAAGACAACGACGTAATATTAAAGATTTACCACAATCAAGTAATTTTTTATTTATGTCTGATGATGATAATGGTAATATATTCGATAGTTTAACAGAAAAAAAATCTTCATCACGTACAAATCGTATTGCATATGAAGATATGAGTTCAATACTTCTTACATTAGATGTTAAAAAACCAAAGAAAAAAAAATCTTTATCAAAAATTAAAAATCAAGAACCAACAATAGCTATTGAATTAGCTGAACCATCAATAATTAAAAATGAACCTATAGAACAACAAGAACAAGTTTGTTTATTTAATATTATAGAAAATAAAATTTTTTTTTTTTTTTGAATTAATTATTTTAGCTTGTTATTACTCATGTTACTGAAACAAAAGAAGAACCTATACAAATAAATGTAGAAATAATTTGTTTTTTTTTTATTAAATTTCATTTTTCTTTTCATAGGTCATTCCAACTGGTCCAATGAGCTTTGGAACAACCGAATAGTAAGTAATAATTGAAAAAAAAAACAAGAAAATTTAAAAAAAATCATATTTTTATTTTTTTTTCTCTTCTCACCTAGTTCTCATGATTTGGATAATTATGTACAAAATATTCATCGATCATGTACAACAAATGTACCTATATCAAATTCATCAACATTACGTCCGCAACGAATACGTAAACGTAAAAAGTTCTATATTGAAGAAAGTGAAACAAATATTAAACCAAAACGTATACGAAAAAAACGATTACATACAAATATTAATACAACATTATTAACTGATGCAGAAATTGAACAACAATTTGGTGAACGTTTATCACCAACAATTAAATTCGAACATCATGATGAAATACAACATAATATTAATAATCATATTATTATTGAAACTCAATCTATACCTGAAACACCTATTGAAAAAGCAAGAGCAAAATTAATGAATGCTTTAGGACGTAAGATTACATTACTATATTACCAGCATATAACAAGAACAAAAAAAAATCGATTTTGCAACGTTTGAAAATATATAATTTTTGGCTGCTTTCTTTTTGTTGTATAATGTTCACATTATATATGTTCGATACTGTCTTTTAAAAGTATCATTTCATGAAAACATAAGGCAAGACTAAACTGATGAGAGAACATATCCAACTGTCAGCTGTCGTTTGACTTCATATTTTGACCTTGATTAAGACTCAATGAAACTATTAGAAAGTTCGACTCCATACATTACCTATTCAGAGTTTGAACTGTTTTAATGAGTTTTCAGCCTCCGAATCAACTATTCGTAGAAAAGCCAATTATAAAGTTTTCATCTGAAATTTTGTTTAAAGATAGATTTTACAGCTACTAGAATATTCTAAAAATTTCAGTGCAAACGAATGCATTCTTGAAATATCGACTATTCAAGGAATTCGGTGATATTACAAAGCAAGTCATAGAATCGAGTTGTTTTAGACACTCGATATTTCAAGAAAAGTACATTTGTTTAAGGTGACATGTAATAACTGGCCCAAAGACTGAATCTCCTACAAAAACGATTACAGTTCTAGTTTGGTAATGCATGAACCTCGAACTAGATATGGAAAAGATAGTTCCAGTCCTCGCTCATCACTCGTGAAAGTGTATTGAGTAATGATCACTTCAATATCCCATTAGTACATAAGTTCTACACGTTTGGATCAGTAAAATTATATTGCCAATATAAAACTACATTTTAAGAAAAATAATTATATATTCTGATAACGCTCAGTATTCTCTATCACCTTATGTATATAAGTGTTGACTTGCATTTATTTTCTGAAAAATATTTCTCAGCAAATAAGTTCAAGCCAAGACCAGAATATACAGGGTGATAGAGTGTTTTAAGGGCTCTCAAAATATATAATTATTTTTCTAAAAAACGGATTACTGTATAGATAAAAATTTTAAAAGCACATAAAAAAGGAACAAAAAATGGAGTTCGTGGAAATCTGAGAGTGAAGGTGTCTTCACTGTATTCGAGATATTTTTCAGCAAATAAATGGAAATCACAACTTAAACACACAAGATGATAGAGAATTCTGAGTACTATCAGAATACATAATTAATTTCCTTTGAATGTAGTTTTATATTGGCAATATAATTCTACTGATCTAAACGTGTAGAACTTATGTATCAATGATATACTTGCCGTTACAATTTTGATAATAAAATTAATTCTTTTATCGAATACATAAATGTGCAGAATAGAAGTATTAGTGAATTAACAAAAAGTAATGAATCTCCAAAAGAAAGAATATTATAGATCATGTAAGATATCCCGAGTTTATTGACATTACTAAAAAAAAATCATATCGCATTTTTCGCTAGTACATATTATGCGAAGCCAGAACCAAGACCAAAAAGGATTGATCTCACTTATCACTACTCCGAATCTTTTTATTGTTTTTAGTTTCAATGAGTGCACTACTCATACCTAAAATATAGGGTCGAACGTCATCCAACAGTTTGATATATTCCCTCATGAGTGCTATCCAATACGAATCAATCTTAAGTTAATCGAATATGGATCTAAATGTTTCTAAAAAAATTCTTAAATTTGAACTCTCAAATACTCGACAGTTCTATATAATTTCTCTTAACAGTTTTAATTATACATTCAAATTTCGTTAGTATTTCTCGATAATTCCATATATAATTTTCAATATTTATTGAATTCACTAATAAAAATTAATGTAGAAACGGAAATGAACTTTGAATTAGGTATTTGTTATTTTTTTAAATTTCTTTAGGTGGTCATGGTCCTGATACATTTTTATTAAAAATTCGTTCTCGTGAAAATAAAATATTCGAAGTTGAATTAGCTATTTATAGTACAGCTGATTGGCATTCATATCGTACAAAAATTTTATCAAAAATTGAAGAGGTTAATTAAATAATCAAACAAACAAAAAAATATATTTTTTTGTTTTTTATCGAATTATTTATTTAAGGCTCTACGTGGTCTTCGTGTTAGTTGGACAAAAATTGATATACGAGTTGATCATTTTGATATACAAATATGTACATCATCTCAATCTACTTCTATGACATCATCATCATCATCATTAACAAATATGAATTCATCATGGTTTTTAAAAGTATTAAGTGAATCTGGACCATTAATTGTTCATATTCATGATAGACGACATCCTCAACAACGACATTTTATCAAATGTTCATGTCCACAATGTTCATCAAATGAACAAATAAATGAGTAAATTATTTTACAAAAAAAAAAAAAAAAAAAAAAAATCAGAAAATTAATTTTTATTATTAGTTCATCATTACCAGTTATTGTCAGTGTTTCTCCTGCCAAAACAACATACAATCGTCATCTATCTACACCAACTATTCTTCGTAAAACTCATCTATCTTTGAGTTCAACAATATCATCATTACATAATATTCATACAAAATTTTTTCAAGATCTTATTTATCAATATGGTACAAATACAATTAGTTCTGTAACACAATGTATACTTGATTTAACACTTATTGTTAGTGTTCATTCATCATTATCATGTCTTTATACATCAAATGAAGATTATGAAAAAAATTATCAACAAATTATTGATCCACTTAAATATACAATGAATCAAAATGAAAATAAACCAATATCAAAATGTTTAAATCAACCAGATATTTTAACATTCTATCAAATGATTAAAAAAAATAAAGCAAATATAAGAAATGCACAATGTAAAGATTGTTTTATTTTTTTTTTAAGTTCTAATCTTTTTTTTTTTTGTCTTCTTTGTATCATCTTTTATAGCAATGAAAGGTTTAATTTTTAATAATATTTCAAGAACATCTTCTGTTACATCAAATATAATCAAAACAACAGAATTAATTTTACCAAAACAACCATCAACAAATCGTCGTTCTCTTATAATGAATCGTTTTAATAAACGTCATCGAAGTCAAATATCAAATAATTATAATTATAATGGAATAAAACAACAAGCTCATTTTACACCAATTATTGAACTTAAACCAATTTTAGGTGGATCACCACTAACTGATGAATGTGATAATGATGAACCAATTAGAAAAGTTACAAAAATTATATCAACAAATACAATACAAAAAGATTCACGACGTATCAATACTGTTGTAAGTCGAAATATTCATAGAATCTATACTGTAAAAATTTAGCATAAAATGTTTATTCAATTTTTTGAACAGTTTAACATCACTAAAAGAAAAAAAAAAGTAATGAATTACAATAAAAATATTCTTCTGACTTAAGACTGGTTAACTATGGACGAATATTTAAATAAGTCCAATTTTTCGTCATTTAGAACTTGTGTTTTTTTTTTTTTTTGAGAAATATTTTAGAATAATTTTAATCTTCTATTATTTTTAGAGAGTCATTTTATATGTAAGAAGGCATTTTAAAAAATAAATTATTTTATTCAAATTTTGTCTTTCTTATGTTGTCTAAATCGGCAAAAACTTGAATAAATATTTTGGTGAAAATTTTTTTTACATGTAAATATTTTTCGTTTTTTAATTTTTGAAATCTTTTCTTTAGACAACACAAGAGATTACTCCTCGTGTAATTCGTTTATCAATTAATAAATCACCGTCATTACCATCGAATTCAATCCGATTAGTAGCATCAACTTCATCACATCCAATTGCATCTGTTAATAAAATTGAAACATCACCGTTAGTACCTAAACAGATTAATATCATCAAACAATTATCATCATCAATTACACCAGCTATTAAACTTGCTAATCCGATACTTATTTCTAATAAATCTCAACAACAGCCGTCGATAAACTAACATTATTTGTTTATGATTAAAAACTCTTTTTAATTGAAAAGTCGTCTGTATATTATTTGTTATCAAAGATTTTGCATCTTTATTATTTTTTGAAGAAAAAAGAGGAAGTATTCTTAATTGAGTTTTGTTTTTTGTTTTCTATTTGACACAAAGTTCAGCATTCTTTAGAAATTGATTCAAGAATGAACGAAACAATAATCTTGCTATTTATATATTTCAAATATTTTAGATTCATAGAAATAAAAGTGACTTTTTTCTTCTGTAAATTAGATACGATTTTAGGCTAAATAAATATTATTTCCTTCCTTTTACTTCTAAAAAAAACGATAATTTCAATGTCTTCCTTCCAGAGGCGTTTGTCGTGGTGTCATGACAGTTTTTTTCTTTTTAAGAGTATTGCAAAATTTTATGAATTTGCATTTAATGTTAGTGTTTACAAATGTAACACTCTGAGACTTGGTGCATCTCATAAATCAGTAACAACAATTCAACTTCAGTGGAATCTTTCAATTGCAATGGACATCTCTGCTTCTTTTATTATTTGTAAAATAACTGAAGAAAAAAGAATTTCACTTTGATTGTTTAGATGAAGAAATTCACTGCTAATAACATGTGCAAAATGTTAGACACAAAATAGGTATGGGCGGGAGTAATTTTTAGATAATCTAATACAGAGGAGTTTTGTACTCTATTTCTGTATAACTATAAGATTGATATGCTTTGTCGAATTCTGAAATAGGATATTTACAAAGAAAAAAAATAAGTGAGGCCATAACTACAGCATTTAGAAATAGATGTAGATTTTATTTATATGAGTTATATTTCTAGTTTCAATGGACAGTCTATCGTAAGAAATCGTAGCAGAAAAAGATCTAAAACTAATCATGAGTTGAATGGAAATTTAGAGTCTACTATATACAAAAAAGAAAGAGGAAGAAAGGAAAAAAAACATTTGAATTCTAAAATTAGTTCAAATGAAAAGTCAGAGTTAAGTATATCCAAAGACATCCTTGATGTGATAAAATATTGCATAAAATGTTCTGCATGTAGGATCTATGAAACCTCAGCGAAATAATAGTCTTATTTAATTTCAACAAACATCATAATGCTTTATGTGACAACAGACATCGATTATAATGAACTTGATGTCCTAAGCGTGAAAAATTTTTATTTGACAAAAAAATTGCATTAAAGTAATTAATGTTCTTTAAGTTACTTTTCAGGAATATCTGTTTTTTTTAACAAATGTCCAACTTGAAGCTTCAGTTCAGTTATAAAACATTTAAATCTTGAAAAATAAATAATTATTTAACCATAGAACTATTCAGCTCATCGTTGTTAATATATTACCACACAATGCATCTTTTCTATCAATATTGCGACATGATGACAAGTGGCGTCTTATGAAGCGCTGCGAATCATGGTCGTTTCTATGTACATGATGATAAAGATCATGATTCTTAGAATAGCAAAGATCAAAGATAGTTGATTGAATTTAGAAATATTTAATTAGATGAACTGTATACTGAATAAATAATTCAAAATCTTTATAAAACTCTCATATGATGTCTTTTATGAATTTTCAAAAAAATACAAATGAATTCCTAAAACCTTGTTGAACTTTCTGCAAATAGAAGTAATGGCCGTATAAGAGATAATTCACGTAATGGAAATATACAATTTGTCTTATACTATTCTATTGGCTAAAAAACATCATTCGAATTATCAACAAAACAAATTGGTTATTTGGACAAATAAAAAAATTCATCAAACTGCTTGAGGATGCCACATAATTTTAACACTGGTATCTACATATTCACATTGTGTTCATTACTTTTGTTGCTTGTATTACCTCCTATACTTCTGTTACTGCATGTATCTCCCGTTGTGGAAACGAAAGCACCGTTTTATAATTCATTGGTCTCATGAATTCCATCTGATCAGATTAATTAAACTCATTAGTATAAATAAAAGAAAAATCTTCTGTTCCTTTATTACTGGATCAATGAACGTGAATATAAAAAAAAAGTAATTAAAATCATAGGAATTATTAACGTAACAAGAAGAGAACAGAAACAATTAATTTTATACCCAAATATCGATCAATTGCGAAATATATTCGGTTTTTCTTTGTTGTTTTTATAAGGAATCAAGACTTTTTAGTAAATAAAGGCAGTACAAGAAAATTTACCATGAAATGGTACGGGTACAACTTCATTTTTTAGTAGGGTGGACTTGGAAACTTCAAATTTATTAAAAGAAAGCATGTACACTGCTGGTCGGAACATATTCTTTCATAGCTGACTGATCGGTATTCTCATACTTGGTGCCTACGCTCTTTTCTTGGACGCAGTTCAATTGAGAAGATTCCATAAGAAGAGTATCGGCATTTGATTTAGGATAAGGTATGACTGCGAATGTAGGTAGGATATAGATTTGTGTGAGGTGTTAATGTTGTGAACTTTCCACAATTTTGTGTATTGTACTCATCTTTAAAGTCTTTAAGTTAACATGATGCTGTTTTCTGGATAGTGATGAACAAACTGACCCAAAAAATTCGACATCTTGTATCTAAATCTGTGGATTGACATTTATTTTAATAGCAACTCAAATTCATCAATATAAAAAATCGTTTACAAAAGAATTACAACAACATTTGCTTTAGGAATTTCAATGAAGAAATATTTTGATCGTGTTTTTTATGTTGTTTTTAGAAGAATGAAATTTATATTTACTCATTTTTTCCCTAGTATTTGCTGAAGCTTTAAATGAGACAACATTGGCTTTCTCTTCAGTTTGGTCACGTACATTGCACGTTATCAGTTTTTGTTGATGACGTGTATGTTGATGCATTCTAAATGTTTTTGCATACAACAATTCTCGAAATTAAAAATGAAAGCATAGATAGAATTTAGTCTTTAGGCGAAACGGCTACAATTGACTTGATAATCTGTTGGACTTGTTCAGATCTTTAGGTTGAAATCGAATTAGATACAAATCTTTAGTCACTGTTGATTATTTTGATCCAACTACTGTTTGACAATGTGTGATAGTAACATGATCTCAGTTCAATAACAAACATAACGTGATATATCAAAGAAGAATATTCATTCATCTGTGCTTGAACATACTGTCAAGTCATAATGATGGAGCTTAATACATATCTATTCATTCTATATGGAATCGTATTTGGAGTTTTCTTTGTTGAAATATTCATAGCATTTTTATTACCAAATCAATTATTAGCAAAATTGATTGAAAAACAATTCGCTATTATTCGATCCGATAAAAGTCAATTTATAATGGATTTTTATGGTATTGAAATTAATTTTCTATCCTCACGACGTTTTCGTCTAGCTCTCGCTTTTCAATTGGCAGCCATAGCATGGATCATTTCATTGTTATGCATCGATGGATGGATCTTTCAAGTACGAAATTTATTGGAACGTGACATGTGTCCACTACCGAAAAGTGATTGTTTTATTGTGGAAAACGTGGTTTCAAATGTAAGAATTAATTGTGAGCCTGGAGACATATTAACAAATTCGACATCATCGAAAGTCATCTGTTTTGTCTGGGCCTACAAGGAAGTAACAGCCGTAGCTATGCTCAACCAAATTGGCATCTGTTCTTGTGTCTTCTGTCTTCTGTGTTATGCTTTCAAATGGTTTTGTTGCTTATCACGTAAATGGTTTGGTTTGGTTTTGATTATTCTATTCGCTCTCGGTGGAATAACAGCAATCGTTTTGATATATACTTTTACAATTCATATGTCAATGACAGGAATATTACTGCTAATAGGATTTTGTAGTCTACTCATAAATGTCATTCAACTGTTTCAATTTACGGATCATCACCAACGTAAAACTCAGCCATCAACGTCTCGATAAACTTGAATTATTTTCAGAACAAATTCCAAATCAAAACTTCGACAATCAAACGACCAGGATTATTAGCTTTCTTGATGAACTTTGCTGATGTTGAAAAAAAGATAACCACATAGCACTAATCTATAGAAAAGAAGTATGATAATAGCAACGAACTTTGAACAATGAAGAAAAAAAATCGAAAAGACCATTTTGCTTCACTTATGAGCAGCTATTTCTAGTGTTTTCTGTTCTATATTTAGAGCCAAAGTTTTAATTGAAGTTTCACATTGAATTATCTGCGTGAATACATGTTTCAGGTTATTGTGCTACATCACTTGAATACGTTCTATTGAAAATAGTGAATGCATTATTTGGCTTTTTTTGGAAAGGTTTTTCGTTCTTGCTAATGATTGTATTGAAAACAACCTGAACATATATGGTGTGTGTCCGATTTAAAAATGAAGTCATCAATCTATTTAATGATAAATCGATTCTGGTTGAATCTACTGGAATGTAGAAAGTGAAATGTCGATTCAATATACTGACTAATCACTTCGACTATTCATTCTTTGTTTACTAATTTGTGAGGCATTCAGAGCTTAGTCATACCCTCACATTTTGACGAGATGAAACTGAACGTGTTCACAGAGAATATTGCATATTAGTATAGTAATCAGAAAATAGACTGAATTATTTTGTTTATGTATTCTATTACATGAATACATCTTCTAGGACAGCATTTTTGGAGATGCTTTGATTCGAGTATTCAAGTTATTTGTGATCTTATGAGACGATCAACTTCATGAAAACTGTGTTTCAACGATCTTTAAAAATCAACTGTATCGAATTCACCACAATCGATCTCACTACTTTCTAGAGAATGAGTGCTGCTTTAAAAAGTAATTTATCCATTTTTTTCTACGCAGAAAAATAGAAGAGAAAAGAGCATTCATTGTGTGGATTCCACACCGGCATGAAACATGTTTTTTTTAAATAGAACAATCTATTCTATCTATTGCTAATAAAACTAATCTAAGCCTTATTGGAGAAAGAATAGAGTGCACATGCGTGAAGAATAGGAGTATCGACACAATTAGAATTCCAGTATTCTTTCTCTTTAGTATGACTCTTATTCTAGAATGAAATCAACGACAAGACGATTGAATCAACAATTGTAGAGAACTTATTAAAAACTATGGAACTTGCAACTATGTGCAGAATTATGATGCTCGAAGCCATTCGAGTTAAGTCGTATTGCTAGCGAGTACACAAAGAAAAGAATGACATGATTAATAAGAAATCCTTCATCAAACTAGCGACATATATTTTGTCGTTGTCTTGTTATGTCTACTTCGTTACTCTAATTCATTGTAAAAAAAAAGTCATATTCGAAGAGTATGACACACATAAGTCTAATTCAAGCAATAAACTGCTAAAAAGAATATTTGAAAGTTCTGAGATCAGGAATAAAGAATTAACAAAATAATTGATTGAAAATTTATTATTGATATTCATACTTAATTTTCTACAATCGACTCATCTATCCGACATATATGTCGTTTCAATCAAACCATTTCAATTTATCTGCAGAATGGAAAACTAAGAAAGAATGATCAACAAAGTTGAGTACAATTCAAAACTAGTCCATAGAACTAATACTATAAGGTGAGAAAAGATTTTACATGGACTAAATTCGACAGTTTTATTGATTTTCGAATATTATATTTGCTTCATGCATGCCTAACAAATCTCTTTTATAGCGTACGCCAACATTATGTCTACTACCGAATATCGCATTTGCAAAGAAGAATGTTCTTTATTTAAAATAGTTTTATGCTAGTAGGTAGATTGTAAGTAATGAGACAACGTTCTTCTTCACCATGCATAGTAAAAAAAATAATAGGATAAACTACTTTGTAGTGCTATACTCTATTGCTAGACAGCAGTAGATAATATCACTTGATACATCATCTCAAGGAAAGAAAACTTTAGAAAAATGTGTAATTTTAGCTTAGAGGTAGACTCACCGAAATTTTCAAATCTATATCAATATAACCCCTGTTGCAAAAGTCTTTAGACAAAATGTTTATTCATTTTTCAGTCGCCTAAACGTCATTGGTGAGAATCAAAAGCAGTTAGCTAAAATCAGATTTTTGTGCTCTTTTCGAATATCAGATCAGAATATTTCTTTGACTTAACATTGATTAGGGATGGGCCAAATGTTTGACAGAGTGAAAAATGATGTCTGTACAAAAAGTCATTCTGCAAATGTTTGTTTATCTTTCAGCCGCTAAAAGTATTTGATACGAACCAACAGTAGCTCCTTAGAGTCAGTCTTATCTGCTCTTCTCTGATATGTGTTCAGAATATCTCTTTGGCTTAAGATTGGTTAGCTGTAAGTTAATACTTGAAAGAGACGAAGAATGATGTCTCGACGCAGAAAACACATGTTTTCTCGCTATTTA
The DNA here is from genome assembly GCA_905250125.1 of Rotaria sordida. Classification (NCBI taxonomy): domain Eukaryota; kingdom Metazoa; phylum Rotifera; class Eurotatoria; order Philodinida; family Philodinidae; genus Rotaria; species Rotaria sordida. Next base: position 13,635 of record CAJNOL010002863.1, on the reverse strand, counting down.
TTACTTATGTAAGTTGGATTTTGAAGCAGTTCGAAATTGGCAATTTGTAGAGCATTCAATTCTCTATAAAACCATATATGACAATAGGCTTCAACTCAAATGAATAAAAGGTTGTAGACGTTTTTCTGAGAACTGATTGGTACGTAAAATAAAATCCTGCCAAAAAGTCAGTTTTCCAAAATCTTCTATTTATAATACAATAGATTGCATGTATTTGTTTCGAGATGGAAAACCAAACTAAATAGCATAGTTTGTAGAGCAAACTTCGCTCTATAAAATTGGCTGATGAAAATATCTTTCATGTTTTGCGTAGAGTAGATATCGGCCAAAACACAAAAATACATCCAATAAAATTCTGTACAAACATCATTTTCGACTCTATCAAACATTTGGCTTATCCCTAATCAATATTGAGTCAGTGAAATATTCTGATCAGATATTCGAAAAGAGCACAAAAATCTGATTTTAGCTAACTACTTTTGATTCTCACTAATGACGTTTAGGCGGCTGAAAAATGAATAAACATTTTGTCTAAAGACTTTTGCAACAGGGGTTATGTTGAAACCACTGGAATATATTAGAGGATATTTCTTTGTAAGATGTGGAAATTATCTAAAACTATGTTATTAACTATTTGGAACACAATCAGAAATGTGAAAGAAACCTGACGCTGGTAGAAAAGAAAATGATAAACACTATCAAGAAACCAATACATCGAGTGAAACTATTTTTTTTCTATCTTCTTCGATGTGAAAACGAACGAGAATAGAAAGTCTGTGCTCAAGTAGAATCATTCTTCCGAAAGCAATATCTATGATGGAAACCTGTCATAAGAGACGTGCTAGAAAAAAGAATTCAGATTGTGACTTGCACACCGAGGCCATTCTCTCCTGGTCGGAGCCGATCGATTTCGTTGAGTTCCGATCAACTTCGGTAATTCTGGCTACTTTCGGCAAAGATCATGTCGAAGTCAAGTTACAAGAAAACCGTCGAAACTATTTTCGAAAATTAATAGGAATTATTGGTTCTGACAGTAGCGACACTCGACTTGGGTACCTCAGTTTATGTTGACGAGAGAATCTTCCGATTCCTCTACGGTACTAGGTCGACGCTCTTATGTAAACACCTCCTAATTCCTCATAAGATACATCATAGTCAAATGACTGGAATACTTTTCCTAAATGAACTTAGCATGAATCTAGTATTCATACGTATTTTCAACAATGCTATTCAATTATAGCTAATATGTTCGCATGCGTTTGGTACTATCATAAACGGCCAATTTGATGATACCTACATTACTTTAATAGATTTGATTTCTAATAAATGATAAAGTAGTATAGGTTTCTTTATCGATTCTAGCATATATATATATGAATTTATTGTTGAGTGCATTCTTTCTATCTTTTATTTACGCATCAAATATATTTCTAACTCAACGGCTATTATTTGTTGCTTTAGAGCAAGATAACCAAAAAGACAATTGAAAGGGTAAAAATCTGAAAAATCTGAAATCTCGAAAGTATAAAATGTAAAAGCAATTTAAATTCTTAAAAGATACGTGATATATCAATCATAAAAGTATGTTGAAGTAAACCAGTGACACATGGAAATGCTAGAAAAGAAACAGACATTAATATAATCAAGTAATATATATGTACTACTTGCTTTTTCCATGTTTAATAGTGTGGAATGTATAAACTTGCGAAAAATATGGAGGAGAAATATCGAACGTTCCATCTATTAGCACGTGTCTTGCTTTGAGCAAAAGTTGTAATTATTGGTCTGTAGCAAATAAAGCAGGGTGTGGGTGTGTAGGTTTGGTAGAACTGAAGAGTCTCCCACACTCATATCACGTAGCTGTACTTACACCCATACACCATCAAGTATAAATATAGGTGTTTTCATATTAATATAATTGATCATTTTATATGAGATAAGTCATCAAGTAGAAGTAGCTCGTCGTTTTCAACGTTATGTTGTTTATAAATCTTCCGAACAAAGAAGTGAAGTAGAAAAAGAGCATGAAAGTGCTGATTGGCTTTTAAGAAATAAAATAGCGAAACATGTTATACAATCATATGTCAATTAGATGGTTCATATTGTCGTAATCATCCATATGTTGGTATTCTCTTTGCATTAGTAATTAATTTTCATGTTATGCATGAAGAACAATATGAAGATGGAAAATTTTATGCCAGAATTTTGAATGAATTTTTTGGTGGAGATATTGAAGAATTATTTCTTGATCCAAGATTTTCAAATATTCAAAAAAAAAATTAAAATAATTAAATCAACATTTATGTCTACATCAGGTTTACAAATAGATTCGAATGATCAAAATCCACTTGGTAAAATATTTATCTTATTTTAAAAATGATTTAAATGAATATTTTAAAATCTGTTTATGATCTGGTTGAATTTCCTTTAGTATTTCAATCAACAATGTGTCGATTTAATGAAGCACTTTTAAATTTGCATATGAACTTCGAATAGTTTTTAATTTTGAACTAGTTACAACTGATGTTATTGGTATAACAAAAATATTTTATGATGATATTTTGGATGATACAGTTAATACTGCTTCAAGAATGGATTCAACTAGTGAAAACAGGACATATTAAAGTTCTGCAACAAGTTACATTAATTTCAAAAGACAAATATGAATTTGATTTAAAAAAAGAAACAGAAGTTAACGGTAAAAGTTTGATGAGAACATATTTTTTTAAACCAAATCAAACATTGAAAAATGATCTAGTATGTATCTGTAGAATAAAGATATTTTTTTTTGTCATACTAATACAGAAGACAATCATATTGGATTATTTCATCAATAAATTTCATTCAATAAAAATCAGAATGTTTTTTCTCTCTCTGCTTTTTTTGTGAAGGTCTAGTGATAGAACAATGTTATGTGTGAGTATCGAGAAGAGAAGTCTAACATATATGTAATGTTATGCCCGAATAACGAGAAAAAAAAGCCCTATTCATTGTATTGAAGTAAATGAGTTTTTCTTGTACCCGAATGCCAATCATTGTAAAACAAAAAAAAACGTATACCGTCAATCAGTATGTATTCTTGTTCTATCACAGAAAAAAAAGATGTTTTTTTTATCATCTCTAACAATTTCATCAAATATTCTAAGATCAATTATAGATTAGCTTTCCTAACGAAACAATATGATTGATTTTTTTTTCTATTATTCTTTTCATGAGGAGAAAAACAAGGTTCATGTTGATTTTTTGTTTGAACAACATAATAGATGAATATCTTACCAACAATTTTGAAAAAAAAAACTATGGAACTTATTGTATGACAGATAATTTGAGACTAAAATTAGATTATAATCTGCGCTTTTCAGTATTCCAGAGGGATATATTCTATTATCAATGAATATACAGTTAATTAAGCGAGTAATATTCAGTGTTGAATAGTTTCCGCGGAAACTCGTAAAACAAGAATTGTTTGTGAATATAAATATAGTATCTGACAAGTAAATGAAATCCGAGTTGTATTCTTCCATGTGTTTTTTTATTGTATTAACTTCGTACTTGATATTCATTATGTTTAATAAAAAACTTCAGATAATCTTATGAAATAATTCATTTTGTTTCATAATCTGATGAATTAAGGAATGCAGGATGCAAAATTGCCAAGCAAGAGGCAATTTGAGTTATTAAATCACTTAAATCGCCGCAAATCAATGGAGTTTTCCAATAAATTCGATACATATAACGGAATGTTCCAGAGACATCCCTTAAATATGAGTTTGAAAATACTTGGTGGTATGTCACAAACATCAAGATGGTTTCTGAGCGGGTTGTTAAGGCCTACTTAGAAAGTTTTCAAAGAAAAGAGGCCTCCATGAGGAGTCTCAAATAGAGTAACTCACTCATTTCACTTTAACAAGGATTTCTATTCTAATTCTTACCTAACTGTCATTCAGACTGGCTCTATCATTCATTTAACTAAGTAACTAAGTATTCTCACTCAGTCCTCTCGACATTCATTCGTAAAAGAAAAGAAAAAATACCCTCACTCGCTTAAACATCAAATGCATGAGGATGATAACTAAAATGAAACGAAAACTAGGGATGTGGATGCGAATAAAATGAAGAACTACATAACCATGCCAACAATCACATCTAAACCCACGCCAAAATTCTCTACATGCATGGTTTACCTTATATATCTTGATATAAGTGAGGTTTTATTTAGGATGATAAGCATAAATATAGATCTTAGACATTTTCTAGGATATTATAGATTTTTAGAATTATAAATGTGGAAGGATATCAAAAATGATGCATTTTTCTAGTTGGACATTTATCTTGCTAAGCCAATCTGTACAATTGACTTCCATCATTACTTTATCTGTCATTCCAAATTAAGTATCTATAGAGTGTCGATCTTAAGAAAGAATATTGAATGCTTTTAACATTGATCATCGATTCTGATCTTTGCACTGAAATAATTGCGACAAAAAAAAATGTAATTCAAGTCTATCGTTGCTACTGTTGATGTGACATCGAATACTTCAAAAGGAGATCAATAAAATGAAAGTAAAATATATATTATATTTCAGTACAAAAATACGATTTCTTTTTTTAATATGTATTTGCTTCACCTTCAACGAATTGTTTGATAAAAAAAAGTCTATTAGAATCTTGACACATATGAATCGATGTGAAAAAATAGACGAGTAAAACTAAGAATAGTATCATATTCATTCTGATTCCTTCGCAACGAACTCCACATTCTGAATCAATATAAAATGATCTTCTATTGCCATACTCAATTATTTTTCATTGACCAAACGAGCAATACTTTTTATCTGATTGGCGATTGAGTGCACAGAGAAAATGGGATGTTTCGAGTTGCATAATCCTGAAGATGGACGAGATCGTTTCTTTCTCTATGCTATGATTATCGTTCCATTTATTTCATCGGGCTGCTATGCATTCGATGCTTGGTACTACTATGTTTACCGTCCAGATTCACGTACCTATGAAGGACTCTTGTCCACTATTGTTATTGTCTTCGTTTATCTTCAATATTGTGCACCAATTCAATCTCGACAATCATTGGCGATCTACCATATTCTACTATGGATAATCACAGAAACAGCCAATCTTGGCTATTTGATTTTCTATATTCAAAAAGGTGAAACATTCCAAATCGTAATTTATTTTTCTTTTCTCATCCTTCAAATATATTTTACTATTGGTCTTCTCTATTGTCGAGTTCTGAATAATTTCGAATCGAATATTGTCGTAGAAAATAAACATTTATTTCATTTTATGTCTCGATTGGAAGTTATTCTTACCATATGCATACCAACCTATTGGAAGATCAAATATACACCATTGACACGAAATACTATTGCTTACTTTCTTCTGTTCGATTTTTTCTCAGATTCTTACCATCGTTTTCAAGGTGTTTGGATCAAATCTGCATTGTATTTATTTGTAACGACTGTTACAGTAGCAGTGACAACCGAATGGCTCTATTTGAACAATGCAGACCACATCTATGAAATTATTTCTCTTATTGCCGAAGTTATTTCCGCTTTCCTTTGTGATACTATTATTATTCTACAATTCTTTCCATTTCATTTTAAAACTCAACATGTTCAACATATCGCTCGAGAAGCTTTACTTCTAATTAGAAATCAACAGAATACCGTACAAGATAATGTTGAATCTGGCACGCAAATAGCGATGATCACTTGAGAAAATTTTATGAATATTAGTGTGGATTCTTCGAAGAATGATAAAAAAATCCTGATGCAAACATGAACAATTTATACATATGACACTTTAAGCTATTAGTTTTAAGAGATTTTAGCGTAGCTTCCTGAAAGAGATACTATTTAAAATAGTATATAGATACTAAATGATTTAAGTGACTGTTTCCTTTGTGACGACATTAGATTTATTGATCGTCATTATTGTAGGCAGCTATTTAAACATTGCCATATAAAAAAAATTATCATAACTATTTAAAATATTTAATAACTATGCAAAAAAAAAGGTTTTAAATGATTTAAATAGCTGATTCGCTTGTGTGATGATTTCTGTTCGCTTCTTTTTTTTAATCTCTCTTAATTATTTAATGTACCATGTTGTCGATCTTGTTTTTTTCATAGTATGCATATAAAACTTTTTGTAATGGCTGACTTTTTCTTTTACTAACGGTGAACATCTTTTATATTTGTCTAATCTGTTTTTGATAAATTTTACTATTTTATGCTTGCATGTCTCTTATCGATTTATTATTTTTTTATACGCTGACTAACAGAAATATATATTTTCTACAAGAAAGGAATTAATCACTTGAAACTTATAATCATTGTTATTCAAGAATAAAATAACAGCAAATATACTGCATACAACATTTATTTATTTATTTTTCTATTCTTTAAATATTCTTATTACATATTATTCAATTTTTACTAACCAATTCCAACAATCAATATTTAATTTCAGCAGTTTTCAATTCAACTAAAAAATATTTCATATGATATTCTCGTTTCTTACTCATCCACATATATTTCAATCTTTCCATTTATTACTTGAGATTAAAGAGCAATCTACTTGGAGAGATTGGCAAGAAATAAGTTGCTGAATGTTTATTAAAAATAAGTATATTGTTACAAAACTCTCTTACGTATTTTTGTTCATTTTTTTAATCAACTTTCTCTATACAAAAATAATATCTCTTTTGAGAACGAGCCAAATGTATATCACAACATTCAAAGAAAATACCTATTGTCTGTGCACTATATACTGAGTCTATGGCATATATTTCTTGAAAAATAAAAAGTTATACAAAGCATGAGTAATTCACGAGATTTTGCCTTGAGATCTTTTTTCTTTTGGACAATTAATAGTAATTCAGAAAATCATCTAGAAATGGATGCTCTACACCAAAGTTTTTTTGTTTTCATTGCTGTATCCATCACGCAGCATCTACATCGAAAGTCTAGTATTCATTCTTGCATTCTTCCATTTTATACGCATCCGATGGTTCAAATTTATCTTGTGAAAATAGTTTGGTTGAAAAGTCTTTGTTTCGATCTTGTAACACATTTAGTTTTGCAAAAACATATTAAAATCGTCACTATTCTATAGATAAAAAGAACGAAAACATGAAAAATACTTAAAAGTGCATTTTCTCATGGTACAAGGCTCTAGCAAAATTTGATAAGAAGGAAAAGAACAATGGCAAAAAGAGATATGTGAATGTCAGTACCAGAGATGAGCGAGCCGCGGTTTCACACCGCCCCGTCCCGCCCCGTCGGCGGGACGGTGCAGAAACTTGACGGGGCGGGGCGGGGCGGTGACGGTGCGTCGCAAGATCTTGCGGTTTCCCCGCCCCTTGACAATATTGAGTTTTTTTTAACATTTTTCTTAAATGTTTATTTTTTTTCTATTTCGAAATTTTATCTTTATATACAGGGTGGTCTATAAATAATAACATAACGACAAGAAATTTAAATATTTCTACTTCTGGTCATTCAAAAGGATTCAATTTTTTTCATTCGGATAATGTAAATAAATCCAACTGTTAAATGTTTCAATTAACGTCAATAAAGCAACTTTACTAGTTGTCAAGTAAAAAATTATATATGAAATATTGTGTAGACGACTTTTAGTTGTCGTTTGACAGAATGACTTGAAAAAATTCAAATAAATCTGCTGAATGATACTATATGGATGACATTGAGAGAAATTTCTCAACCAGTCAATTTGAAAGTTAGCAATTACAATGTTTCGAAGTCTCAGACGTGGAACACTGATTTTTGTTGAAAACTTGCCGACTGGGTAACTAAAGGCTTTCAGATACGCGTTTTAGTTATCAAGCACTAGTTCCGGTATTCAAAGTAGCTAGTCCAGAAAGTTTTTTATATGTACATCAATGTAGTATCATTTAGAAGATTTGTTTGAATTTTTTCAAGTCATTCTGTCAAATGATAACTAAAAATCATCTACACAATATTTCATATGTGGTTTTTTACTTGATAACTAGTGAAGCTGCTTTGTTGACGTCAACTGAAATACTTAACAGTTTGATTTACTTACATTATTCAAATGGAAAAAAATTGAGGAGAGTTCTATTACCAACCAAAAAATGAGCCCAGTTGCATGAACAGAAGTAGAGCCATTTAAATTTCTTATTGTCATGTCATTATATGTAAGTCATCCTGTATTTAAATTATACCTTCTCATCTCAGGAAATATAATAGTAATTATGAAAAGTTACTAAAAATTTCATGAATAAATGACTTCTGACGACAGACTTTAGATGGGGCGGGGCGGTGACAGTTTTATTGTTGAATAGGCGGGACGGTGACGGTGCGAAACTTTATCAACGGGGCGGGACGGGGCGGTGGCAGTGTGACTTTTTGGCTGGCTCGCTCATCTCTGGTCAGTACCATGTAGATATCATAGCACTATAAAGAAATCAAAAGGATCAGCCGAAAATTATGTACTAATAGAGTCTACATCTATTGAATAATAATGATGTTTAAGAGAGTCGAGATACTCACTGAATAATTCTCTATCATATTTTGCTAGAAGATCATTGAGTAGCCATGACAGTATCGTGAAGTGATGTTTTCGAGAAAATGTAAACCTTTATGAATACGAAATATGTGACATTATCAACGTTCAGTGTAAGTCTGAGATACAGAATATATTGTTTACAATGAAGAAACAAAGGTCCAACATTGTTTTAATAGCATAATTGATTTTTTTTAAATACTAGGTCTTGCACAACAGCTAAAATATTTATTTTTCTCATTTTCTATGACAAAAGATTCGTAGAGGAAAACGAGTAGGAACAGAATTCGCAAAAAAGGTAATACACTCTATTGACTAAGAACGCGTTCGGAAAAATATGATAATAGTGGATGAATTTCACATTAATAAGATGTAAGTGTAAAATAGTGAGTGTCGGTGAAGAGGAAGACTGACAATCAGAGGTGTATACTACACCCATCTTCAACTTTTTTGTATCATGTCATGAAAATGAATCATTGTCATTGTAGCGTAAACGAAAGACTACTAGCAATTTAAATATCTTCCTCAATGAATAAGAGATTTTCTCCTCCTCGTATAGCCTCAAAAAGTATCAATAAACTACTAGAAGACTGGTTAATGAAACAATGGACAACTTGTCTCTTTGGTCAATCTCTCATTTGATTGTACGAAATAAAACTATCACTATCTCTTCTTATTCTCTTGTAGGTCTAAAACAACAAAAAGAAATGATATTCATCATACCATTCGAAGCGACTGACACTTACTTTTACTATTCTGCTCCAGAATTAGTTAGATATAATAACTAATAATCAGTTTTTTCAACAGAAGAAGTGGACTATCATGTGTTCTTCTTATCGAGCAAGAAGAAAATCAACCCAAACACAATGATCGATGCATAACCCGAAGTAAAAGACTTTTTCCCTCTTGTACTTCACTCAACAAGTAACGTACTAATATAATCCCTTTCCTGCACAAAATACTGAAGGATTCTCCTATTCGTTGCATCATGCATTGACGAAAAGAATCTGTAAACATGTCTTATTGCTCTCTTTTTTGCTCAATAATAATGACAGAAATAGAATCCCACATCTTGCACACAATACCAAGACAATCACCTGGTCTTCTTGCAGTACAGGTAGAAAAAAAATAGATAAATGAAATAATAGTTGGCATATTCTCCGAAGCAAAGAGCATCTTGCTTTAGTCGTCTCCTGCTGCCCTGATAAGAACAACACAAATATAAAGCCTCTCTGGTTCGAATAACAAAACAGCCATCTATTCTTTACTTTGTCTCGGTACAGAATCAATTTATATGCCAGCAGTCCCGCTCGAACCCGAAATAAACGATAATGTTTTTCGCTATTCTCCCATTGCTCGATGAGCACATCATCACAACATTGTCGACTTTTGGACAAAATACAGAAGCATTTGTCTATTTCGTTACACTGTATAGGAGCAAGATAAACGCTATAAACAAGTAATCGGCGTGTGATTATGAATATCGGTGTTCATCTTCATTTTACCTACACCTACATTCACACTCACACCCAGAAAATTCTCTACATTTAAGGGAAATTTATTGTTCCACTGAGAAATTTCTTGTTCCATCCAAGAATTTTGAGCGAAAAAGACTACTCATTAACAGCTACTTACGTTCTAATATTATTCAATTAGCATTAACTGTCTATTTTATTTTAAAATCAATAAGTGTCACAAATTATGTCGTGGAAACAGCCTAATCATATATAGGAGAAAGTGAGCAACATCCAATCACAATTCTTTGCATTACAAATCTCTGAAAACTAAATTAACGACTGGAAAATGTGTCATGTAATGATGCATCTTATTCTTTTTGTACCGGTTCTTTTCCTCCTAATCGTCCAATAAATCTAAGAACCTCATCTTCAATCTCTTGGTCCATTCGAGCATAATCTGTTCTTTCAAAATACGATTCATCGTTTGGTTCGACTCGTCGTCGATCGTTCCATTGTTCACAGCCATCAAATGGAAAATCATAACCGTGACGATATTTGGGCCAACTTCGATAATGATTAATACCTTCCACTGCTGAGCCCCTCATCATCATCACTGGTTGACTTGCATCTAGACATTCGGTTGTTGGTGCCATATATCTACAGTAAAGATGCAATGACCTTTCAGAAAGTAATCTATTTCTTTCATTACCTGATTGTTAATCCACATCGCCGTCGGTCACTTGTATTGGCTTCAGAACCGTGAATCATGTTTGGATGATGGATACTAACATCTATGAGTCATCAAAAGACAAAAATGACGATCATCTAGCTGTTCAAGCGTTAGTTGTTGGGTTTTCCCCGACATAGTGATTAGTATCATTCTTCGACTTTTTCTATAGTAGGTAGCGTTTATGGAAAGAATACTCATCTTTGACTAGACTATGCTGTTTTATATTCTATACGGAACATGATGAATATCATCACGATTAAAGAATGTAACATGTCCACACTGTTTTCATCAATTTGTGTGGATTCTTTCACGATGATATAGAACTTTTTAATATTCATACTCGATAGGAAACTAGTTTCAGCTATTGCTATTGAAACTACCGTTAATGAACACTGATGCTAACCAGATGAATTGCTTTGGAGTTACCACTTTTTTATGAACTTAAGTCTGCAGTGTTTAGAACACGCACTATAGCTTAGAAGTGTGCTTCAATGAGACTAGTTCAACTCCAATCACTAGAATTGAGCAAGAGTTAATATGTAGGACAACTTTCCGCACGTAATTCTAAAATTCAAGAAGAGAGTGGTCAAATGACTCGACCAACCTATAACTGTAAAATGGTTAGTTTTTAAGCCCATCGTTGAAACTTGATGCAGTTTGTGGTATAGACAGTCATATTGAAGAACTAAATAATTGTCACTGTCAACTAAAGCAGGTAGATTCCATCATAATTTCAGTCAGTCATTTTCGTTTCATGGATTCCTGACAATACTGTTGCTGCCAAACTATGAATGGAACTCCACCATATATTTTCGATGACTTTCTCACCGATTCTGCCTGCTATGTGGCGAAACACCACGTAACCAGCCAGCGAATCTGCTATTAAGATTCAATTACAAGGGATACATTGATCACAAAAGGTTTCAATCATTTCTGAGTAGTCTAATATGGTCTGGGCCAAGGGTTTCCCATAAAGTGAGATGATGGAGCAATAGACGAAGGCTTGTCCTCCATGCATCATCAGGAAAAAATGAAAAACTATGCGAATTTCTGCGAAGAATTTTTCATACTGTCTGCTAAATTTCTGAGAACCTAGCGGCAAATTCTAACAGAAATCAGGCTTTCAAATACTACTGACCCTATTTCAGTCTTGATGAAAGTTACAAAACAAGGAAAGTGCTGAAAAGAAAATATCGAAAAGACAAATGTTGAAAGTCGAAAATCCATTTCTCACGCTAGAACAAACATGCGATTTATATATTATAACTCTGAATAGAGAAATGCAAGACAATAGAGTCTTAATCGATTGATCTTTCATTGTTTCTTTTCTCTGATTCGCAGCGATAAGCCTTATCAGAGTTCATTTGTCGAGAGTTCTTGAGAAATCTCTCGTGGAGTATATCCAATCAAATTTGACAATACCTTGTATTCATCAATTGTATTGAAGGTAATTATGTAGCACTGAGTTGGATACAGCTATGTAGGAATTGAATATGTGAAACGTACCATACAGCGAAGATTGTATGCTGATATAGACTAATAAGCCAACTGAGTCTAATGAATTAATGCTACTCTTTTGTATTAATTGGTTCTTTTAGTTTTGAAGATGATTGCATGATTCAACGATAGTTTGTTCAATAACACAAATGTAACGCAAAAGCATTGTAGTAGAGACATTTTTCGACGTTTTTCTCTTCATCATTTGAGTGGCCTCAACATTTTTCTCTTTCGACATTTTTCATCCAACCTTCCTTTTCTGGCAGAAGTCCACTAAAATCATTTTCTATCAACAAAAATATCCTAGAAAGTCTATGACTGTGATGCATTCTTTTTACTTTTATCCCAGAAAGCCGTATGAAGATACCTTTTCTACTCGTACAAAAATATTCAGAATGCTGCCTGAATCAGTGAGAAGAGTCATCGTAAATAATAATTTTCCTGTACTTCAAGTAATTGAGATCGGATTGACTTCACTGACACACATTTCTAATCTATCGCGTATGTACTAAAAGCTTCAAACTGATGATCATAAAACTAGCTGAGATTCCAGACACATAAACCTGCCCTATTTAATTCTTCACTGGAAACAATATCAATATCAATAATTAAAAGCACTATCTATCGAAAGTTTTGTATTAAATAAGAATATTGAAGAGTCTTCTATTACTATAATTCATAAAAACACAAGAGGGACATTCAATTCTTTATCTTCAAGGTATTTGTGAGTCACCCTCTAGTAGTTGTATGTGATGATTCGTTATTAATCATATTAATCTGAGAGTCTTTTGTTTCAATTATGATCTATACAAATACTTTCATAATTCGGTCCATTAGAATAAACTTTCTGAAGTAACACCAAATGTACTCTAATACTTGATGTGATCAGTTGAGGAACTCTAATGTCACAACACATTGACATTTTTCTTTATGACATACAATATAACGGCTGAACTTTTGAAGTGATTTGAAGAGATATCCTCGCCATTTCATCCGACATTAGACTGCTCTAATATTTAGTCCAGATTTATCATCATAGGTATTTGTTGACGTTTCCTTCATGTCATAATCTGAGAATCTAATTAGAGTTCAAAGAATCTCAAAAATCGAAGTTTTTTAAGTGACTTCAGACAACAAATTAGTATTTTTGTGAAAATATAAGCAAGACTATCGTTGATGTGTGTATTCTTGCCTGAATGATTCGACTAAGCATGCATAAGGATCGTGTTGCCTTTCATTTATATCTGAAATGGGTACTGTAACCTATTACATTTGCTCTTTTTTAGATTTTTTTGATGGATACTAGAGTGCATATTCGCTTCAGAATAATATCCAATTATTAAAATACTGATACTAATCTTTAATGAAATATCGTACTCAAGAGTC
>CAJNOL010002862.1:14285-30433 GCA_905250125.1 Rotaria sordida | reverse complement strand
TGCATACTACCTTGTTTTCCTATATTGAAATTGATAAAACTAAATTTGTTATTATTATTTTTTTTTGTATTTTACCTTTTCGAACTTTTTTCATTGTTTTAAGTAATTTTGTTTTATCTTCTTGTCGTTTAAGTAAAACTTCTTGTTGAACTTTTTTACCATATAATCTTTGTTCACGTAATTTACGTAATTTTTCACGTTTTTCAATATCAGATTTACGATTAACTAAATATTCTCGAATCTAAAAAATGTAAAAGAAAAAAAAAAACAAAAAAATTTTAAAAGTTTACAAAAAAAAAAATGTATTTTACTCTTTTCATATGTTCATCTGATTTAGCCATTTGTGCATAATAATCATCAGGTCGTTTTGTTGCAAGATTTTCTGCTTTTAAACGAGGAATAGCTTCGAGAACAGTTGCTTGAGCTTGACGATAACTAAAAGATACAAAAGAATTCATAGTTGTATATATTTGTTTTCTTTTTAATAAATTTACAAAAGCATTTCGCGTTTAAAATCATTATCAGCAAGTGTTTCATCATCCTTTGTAGGTAAATCAGCTTCATTAACAAGCAATGGAGTATTAGTACAATCGAGTCGTTCGACCCATGGTAAATCAAGATAGATTTCAGCATATTTAGCAGTAAGTGCTTCCTTAAAAAAACAAAAAGATTTCTATAACATTTGTTTACAAAAAAGAAAAAATATATTAACTTTGTTGTTGATTAATGGTCGTTTAGATTTTTGTTCGATATTTAAACCAGGTTTAAGACGACCTTCTTTAAAAGCTTTTTGAAGCTAAAAAGAAACGAGATATATATATATATATATAAAATTTAGTAAAAACTGTTGATGTTTTATTGAATGAACATATTTTATGTTATTTATTTATTTTCTTTTAAATTTTAAAACTTATAAAAAAGTATTGAATGTAAACAATTTTATTGTGTCATAAATTATTAACAAGATGAATCGGTCGTATTGAGCATAGAAAAAGTCTAAAAGAGTTCGAGTCCGTAATGTATTGATGAAAAGTAACGGCCGTTTTATTGAGAGCCAGTCTTTCGGAAAAAAATCCAAAAGAAAAGTTTTGACATGAAACTTTGCCTTATAGATAGCCGTTTATCTTTGGAGGATACAATCATCCATTGTACTTGAAAATTAATTATCTCAAAAAAAAGACATGCTAACTTTCGGATACTTCTCTCGTGAGTTTGATGATCGCTTATTAATTATTTCTATTCTATCCATTTCGCACACAATCTTGTCGGTAATCTTATAATAATTAAGTTTAACAAGACAATGCCTTCATCGAACACCATTGAATCAGATTTTCTATCCTTAGATGCCAATAGTAAAGATTTTTTTTATGCAATAAAACAAATTTTGTTCTAATATTTTTGAACACTTTCTTAACTAATTTAGAAGATGATCTGAGTGATAGTACGATATTTTTGTCTTACAAAAAAAATGCATTAAAATGGTCATGACTCAAGAAAAAACAATTCATAGACAGGAATCCTGTTCGACTTTCTTTAGTTTCAACATGATCACTTATTGAGTTAAGACTCATCTCACAAACGAACTACTACTTGACGAAGTTCTCTCGTTAATGTATTATACAATCGATTTTCTGCACTAGTGATGTGCAGTGTTGGTGTAAATACTGACAGTGAATTTTCGACATAGGTCCTACTGGGGCATCGGTGTTCACCAAAGCAATAATATCCACGTTCGCTGCCACATTGAGACATCAATTCTATCAAAATACACTCCTTTTGTAGCAATGTATGCCAGTGCTTCAGTATGCACTAACTATACTAACGAGGAAACCATCTGAGTTGATACTCCAGTCATTATTTTGGGACCTGTTGAGATTAGAAGAAGTCATTAGATTTTTATGGATTTGATATTTCGAGAAGGCACTACTCTTTTTGTCTGAAATTTTTAGAAGATTCTAATGACTTTTTCAAGAACTGTTTGAAGGCAAAGTTTTGTACACATCCTCCTATTTTAAAACTAATCTTCAAAATCATATCGAAATAAATATATGAATTGAAAAGTTTTCTTTCATTTTAAGTCATGCATATGCAAAATCTATTTTATTTCTCTTAGAATATAAAACACTTGATTTTATTTATTAATGATAAATTAATTTGAACTTACTTCGACATCATCTAAATCACTATCAATATCTTCTTCCATACTATTTTCCATTTCATTATCCGAATCACTAGCCATAATTTATAAAAAAGAAAATCTAAAATGTTTTTTTTTTTTTTGGAAAAGACAATCTTATTGATTAATCCGAATGAACAAAAAGAAAAATAAAACTAGAAAGTGTAAATAATAAATTTTTACAAAAAAATATTTACAAGCCAAGATAAATTTATTTATTTTCATTATTTTCAATATCATCAATAATTTTATCAAGAACACTTTGAATAACTTGATTAAGTAAACGTGTAACTGCAGTAGTATTTTTTGATTGTTCAGTTTTTTTTATTTCTACATCTTTTTTTACTAATGGTTGTTGTTGTTGTTTAACTTTAACAAGATTATCATCTTGTTGTTGAAGTTTTATCATTATTTCATGATAAAGATTTATTAAATAATCAATATTATTTTCAAATTCATATTTATATAAAATATTTTTTATAGCAATCATTGAATTAATTGTATCAGTTAAATACCATATAAAACCATTTCGTGTAATACGTATACGAAAATTTTTTATAATATTATGTAAATGATTTATTAATGATGAATGTTGTAATTTTTCACATAATATTAATGAACATCGAAGAATATTTCCTTGTTCAATAAGACCAAAATCATTTTTTTTCTTTAAACGATCTATTGTTTGACATGATAATTCTGTTTGTGTCCAAGAATCTGTACGTACAACATGTGCATAAACAACACTTAAACGATTCATTGTATTACGAGCTGGTAAACGACCATTATCAAATGATGGAGTTGGTAATATAGCTGGTTCAATACTATTTATATCAACAAGAAATAAATCAGGTGTACGAACAATAACAATACCAATAATATAATCATTTTCTTTTGGTTGATAAATACGAGGTATTGAAATAAAATTCTTTTGATATGTTTGTTTTGAAGAAGAAGAATTTAATGATAAATTTCGATAGATTCCATGAGTATGAACAAGTGATGATGTATTATCATGTTCACCCGGTAAGAGATATTGGGATTTCTATTTTTGAAAGAAAAAAAAAAAAAAAGGAAAATATTTTCTTAAAATTCAAATCAATTAAGAAAATTTACCGTTATAGATGAATTAGTCATGAAAAAGAAAAATATCACAATTAATGATAAAATCTACAATAGAATTTTTTTTTCAATTGAATATAACATAAGATCAAATGTACATGTTTCAGTTACTAGCAGCTTCATCTGATGAATTGAGCTGCTGCTACGACATAAAAATAGATATTAAGTCTTCCAAAAATTTTTGACATTCATTTTCAATGTTAAGGAATGCTCTTGGAAATAGGTATTTTCTGTCTATTTTCACTGGAGAGTAAAGACATCTGAAAAATTATTTTGAACGGTGGACCAAATAGATTTCTTGCTAATCTCATACATCCTTATGCGGAGTATCTAAAAGTTATTGAAATGAATAATTTTATAGAGCAGAGATTTTTTATAAAATATAATTTTGAACTAAATGAACAAAAATTTTCTGAGTCTATAAAATTCGAAAGAATCAAAACACAAGTTTAGTCATTAATTCATTTTATGAAATATACCGAATTCTTTTAAATCGAAAAATCTTACAAAAAGGAATTTCTTCTAAAGTTTTATCCATGCAAATTGACTACGGTGTGTTATCATTAAAAATGTGCGGAATCAAGTTCATCTATTGCTTTATTTAGTCAAAGACTAGCATTTATTTGGTGATCATGACTTTTGAACTATATTTTGACTGATATAGTTTATAAGATAATTCGCTTTAAACCATAGAATATTTAACTATAATCTTTATCCCGGACTTGTGCCCTTCGCTTTTCTAGTTATTATTCTTAATTACAGTATTGTTCAAAAATATAAGACGAATGTATTTTTGATTTTTTTTTTCTATGACATCAAGTGTTTAACTCGAGAATTCAAATAATCAATGAAGTTCTTTATCAAATAAACTTCTCTAGATGAACTATGAGAAGAAGATTTCTGGAAAATGAAATACGGTAGTTTTCAGATCTTAGAAGATTGTATGAAAATTAGTTTCTAAGAGAATCATCTTCAAGAGCACATAACTCTGAATAAAATGAGGAGTCAGCGCATATTCTACAACGTTCTCTTAAAAAAATTATAAACGTAACAAAAAGTGAAATTAATCATAGAATTGCTAAAAATCGTATTTTTTGTGATGCCTATAATATTTTACGAGAAGATCGAAGGAAATGCTGTAATCAAAATTTTGTGCACTTTAAGATAGTATTCTTCAAAATTAATTTTCTCATAGTCCATCATGAAATTTTAGTATAAAATATATTTGATAGAGAATTTTATTGTCTAATCCAAAATATGCTGATCTTATATTTTTGACCAGTTCAATATACAGAATATTCTACAAGTCTATCGGGAAAGTTCGTGTAAATATTCAATTGACTTTTTTTTAATAATACGTAAGCATGTTTTGTTTTTAAATAATTATAAAGATTAGAATAAAAATAATTTTTTCAATGATCAAATATGAGTCACCTATAGGTGTGAAACGAAAAGTGAGAATCAAATTCAACAAAAACACATCAAATGAAGATTGCATATCAATGCTTTTTTGAAATCAATACAATGAAAATTTGAGAATATTCTGAGGGATCTATCAAAAACCACAAAAGAAAAAGATCGATGAAGTTTATAGTATTTGTAAAAAAATGAATCACAGTACACCGAATTATGACTGAAGTAGCTTTCATTGAAATCGTACAAGGTACAATTCGTTTGTAGACTTTTGCGACAGCTTGTGATTATAATTTATTTTGCACAAATGTATTTAGTTTCAAAAAAAAAGCATTGACATGTAATCTTCATTTAATGTGTTTTTTGTCGAATTTGATTCTCACTTTTCTTTTCACAAGTATAGATGAGTGAGATTTGATCATTGAAAAAATTATTTTTATTCTAATGTTTATAGTTATTTAAAAAAAAGTCAATTGAATATTTATACTAACTTTTCCGATGAACTTTTGAACAATTTGTATATATGTACAATACTTTCTTTCGTAGAATTCATACAATCAAAACGAAAAAAAAAAAAATAACAAACTTTATCTAAAATGAAATGAAACAAAGTAAAATTTTTATTTAATTTGTCGTAATTTTTCAAGTTTTAATGGTAATAAATTAATCATTTCTTTACATATATTATATTCTTGTTCAATATATTCAAGTGTATTTGGATGTTTATCAACATAATCAACAATAATTTTATATTGATTTAAACTTTGTTCAATATTTTCAAGACGATTTTCAATAGATTTTGAATGAAATCTTCCTATATAAAAATGTGCTAATAAAACAGGTCGAATAAATTCATCAGCATAAATTTCAGGTTTTTTATTTGTTTTTTTATCATTCATTGTTAATATAAAATGTTCAAATGTTGAAATACCTAATTGAATTAAATTTGAAATTTTTTCTAATATTTTATTTGAATTTAATTTATCTTTTTGTTCTAATTTAAGATCAAGTAACATTGAATAACATTCACCTAATTCAAAAAGTAATTGACGTATTAAATATAAATAATGTTCTTCACTTATTTCTTTACATAATAATGATAATATATCAATACGACGTTTATACATTTTACATTTACGATCAATATTTGATTCAAAAAATATTAATTTTAAATATAATTGACTTGTATCTTGACATAATTCAACATGATCAGTTACAAAACCATCAAGAATATAATAAGATTTTGCTGAATTTATTTTATCCATTGCAAATAAAAATACTTGACGAGCTTGTTCATAATCAAGTATATATGAACATGTTATAGGTGGTGATGGAAGTGTTAATTGAAATTGAAATTGTGGTATTGATGATGATTGAACAATTTCATTTGGATTAACATCACGATCAGCAGCTTGAAGAAGACGATCAGATGAATCACCTATAGACGAAAATATTTATTCATTTATAACGAATACAATAGATAAAATAATAATTTAAATTCGATTCGAATTGATAGAAAAGTGTTTTATAACTGATAGATTATGTTTATGAGTTAGTATTCATTTTATCGATAACTACAGTATGAGAAATATTCGAGTATTATATGTATTGATAATAATTGTACCTACGAGAGAAATACATTCTTCGACCAGCGTTATGATCGTTTTACTATTTTTCGACCTCTGGATTAGCTATGCATGGAAAACTTAATTACAACAGTTCCATCTGGAATTCTATACAGAGACAGATCCAATGGCTATTAAAATATCCTTGAATGTTCAGCACAAATGAATGTATTGTTTTTAAGATGTTAAGTATCCGACAAAGTTTTACATATCTTAAGATGAATATATTCATTTGAGCTAAAATTTTTAGGATATTCTAGTGACCATGAGACTTATCAAAAGATAAAATTTCAGATGAAAATCTCGTAATTGAGCTTTCCATAAATAGCTGGTCCAAAGATCAAAAATCTGTTCAAACAGTCATAACTCTGGCTAGATAGGAAGAATATCTCTGCGTTTCGTCTACCTTGCGGTAGATTCAATAGCCCGACATTTTCCATACAACTAATACTAGCTGTAGCTTTGAACACAGAAGGTCGGTATGCTCTTCGCCGAAAAAGTGCCATTTCGGTAATGTGACTATCGACTATTCGTATTTTCGACGGTGTCACTGTCGGCGATATGGCCATCGACAATTTTTATGCTAATGATCGAATCGATCAGTTAACAACTAACTTAAGTGAGTGATACAATAAGTTAGAAACCACATTAAAGTAATCACTAACTTGATTCAGTGCTAACTCTAATAAGCTAGTAGATGTTCGAAATGAATTCGGCAATCTGCGTTTCAATGAACTTCGCTATCGACAATCTGTATTTCGGTAATGTTGATTTCGGCGATCTTTCTGTTCGATAATATTTGTTTCAGCGATGAGGCATACAACCGAACAGAAAACGAGTCTGACACAGAGTTCTTGTACTTGATTGTTTGACCTTCCCGTCCACACTCACTAACTACAAGAGTAGGTGTATGTCATAAGGTATTGAGCTTTTCGGATTATAGAGCATATATCTAATTGCAAGAGAATTCAATAGAAATTTTCATAGCAATATGTAAAACGTTTTTTTTTCTCTATAGGAATTAAACATTTGTGATTACTCATAACATTGAAAAAAAAGGGGTTGAAAACAAACATTTATAATTAAATTTTCAATAATTCTTATAGCACTCAGATTAATCTAATCTTCCAAGTAGTTGTCAGTTGAGGGAAAGTTTTCTTTTCGTCATTGTGCTGATAAGATAGAAGAAATTGTTCTTTTATATAGATTCGATCATATTTATTTAAAGTATTTTAACCATTGAAATAATCTTACTTAATAAATTAATTGCATATTTAATCCAACATCGTTTAAAACTTGCTATACGTTCAGATAAATTATCATTTAATTTAACATTTTCTAACATTTTATCAGCACACATAAGACAATGTCGAGCTGTAGCATAATCATGTTTTGTCATATAATATTGTGAAAGTGTAGCACAATTTGTTGCCCAATCTAATGGATCGAAATTTTTTTTATTATTTTGATAAAATATTTCTAATTGACGTTCAAGTGTTAAACGACAATAATTAGCTGATTGATATTTATCATTAAGTTTTCCATAAATTTGTGCAAGATAAAATAATGTATGAATATATATTTGTTCAAATTCTTCACGACGATTTATTGTTTGATTTGATAAATCAATATGAATTAATTCTTCTAAAAGATATGGTTCAATAATTAATGATTGATTATAAAGATTTTCAGCATGTTTAGCTATTTCAATTGCATCATTATATTTTTCATATGAAGTATGAATAAGAATTAATTGATTAAATAAATTTAATCCAAGAGAACAAATTAATGAATGATTAAGAGCTTGTTCAATTGATGTTAAAATAAGACGTAAACGTAATTCACCTTCACCTTTTTCTTCTGTATCACTATAGATTGTACCAATATGATAATCAAATAATAAATCAACTAAATAACGATGTTTTTTTGAAACTAAAATAGAAAAAGATTGTAAATATGCATTTGTTTTAGATTTATCATACTACATTGACAAAAGCGACCTATGGGGAGAGAAAATGCAATTTAATTGAGACTATGTTCTGTGTGCAGCATAACGAAGTAGAGAACTTCCATTATTAAGTTTTATTATTGATGTTTACTTGAGAAAACAAGAATACGAAAAGTATGCAAATCATCACGAGTAAGCTTTCCAACTGATTAATTCCTTTGGTGGTAGAAATATTACGCTTCTTACGATATTTTTGAAATCAATGCTATAATCTTCCTCAGAAACGCTGGAGAATTTCGATTTGAAATTTTGCATAGAGACAGGCTCTAGTCAGAATAGTTTATTATGAAAGTTTCATATTTATTTGTTATTTCTATCCTTAGATACGGTTATGGTAAAAGCATGTCTTTTACACCGATAAATTTGATGTTCTTATTTCAAGATAGAAATAAATCAAACAGCTTAGAATTTTTCCAATAAACTATTCTCATTAAGATCTTTCTCCTTGTAAAATGTTGTTTCAAGTCGAATATATGAAAATCAGTTTTCCTAAATGGACTTTAAAAATGCGTTATCTTCACAGTAATAGTCTAAGAGTCCAAACTTTTTTCAACGAATTTATAGCACATTAGAGTCTACATAATGCACATAGTTTCAAATGAAGAACGTCTCTCATGAGACTTGGAAAGTGATGAAGCTAAGTCATTCGTATTTGCTAATAACACTATCAATAGACAGTCAATAAATACAATCATAAGAATTGAATGTGTTCATTATACACAATGTTTCAAATATTAGGCGTGAAATAAAACTGCAATAATTCTTAAATGATTCAAGCGATTCACATCAGCTTTTAATATTCTCAAAAGTTTGATTTCATCTATACTTATTGTTTGAAACGATCGACATCTACTCTAAGTCATAAAACTGTGACGTGAGTAAAGTTAGTCGTAGATTCGAGTTTTTCCCGTCCGGATTCGTTAGTATACTTGAGTTATATTTCGTTCGACTTGAGTTAGATATAGAATTTTACGGCAAATCCGATGGTGTAAAGATCAAGGGGATCATCGAGCAAAAACTGAATTTTTCAAAATTTTTTGAAAAGTATTTGCTGTCCCGATTCGCTATTTTACTTGAGTTGGATTCAGCATGAAATTCTGCATCGAATAATATCGATTTAGTATGGGATCATCGGACAAAAAATTTTTCATATAGGTGCGGGTGAGTACAGTGAAAAATTTTTGCTCGATGATCCCATACTAAATCGATATCATTTGGTGCAGAATCTCATGCTAAATCCAACTCAAGTAAAATAGTGAATCCGGGCAGCAAATACTTTTTAAAAAATTTTGAAAAATTCAGTATTTGCTCGATGAACCCCTTGATCTTTACACTATCGAATTGGCTGTAAAATTCTATACCTAACTTAAGTTGAACGAAATATAACTCAAGCATACGAACGAATTCGGACGGGAAAAACTCGAATCTGGTGCTAACTTTACTCACGTATGGATGAAAAACTTGATGTTTAAATTTGTGGAACATAAAATTTAAACAATGCCTTTGTTCAAGCCACGAATAAACTGCTTGATCAGTACCATTTAAATCTATTGGTACTATTCTAATATAGACTTATAACTAAATTGAACACTTATTTACCAGATGGTTCATTTGCTTGTTGATCTGATTTAATAATAATAAATTTTCGTTGATTATTCTCTTCGATTAAATCTAAAGTTTCGAATTCTTTTTTCATAATATCTGATTCTTCATCAAGATTTTCTTTATATAATTCTTCAAAGATTTTTTTTGCTTCATATTTTGATTTATATGGTTCATTTTCTGGATCATTTAAACATTGTACATAACATTTATCAATTGCATTTAAATATCGTTCGAGTAATGTCATCTAAAACAAAAAAATTGAATAAGCAAAAAAAAAAAAAAAAGAAAAGTATAAAACGACTTATTAGAGAGGAATAGGATCTACAAAATACATCGAAAATTTGTAGTTCTAAGCAGAATCTCGGTCTTTTTTTTCTTCAAGAATTCATTCTACTCAATTTTTGAATGTATTTCTGTCCATTCTCGAAGTCATAATTGACAAATATTATTTTCTATTTTTTTTTGCGGGTAAACAATGGAATAGACTAAATTTATTCGATAGTTAAACATTTATTTCATTCATTAATATAAATAAACATAATAGGAATAATGAATGATTAGTACAAATAGAGAAATTTTCTCTAAAATAATTAAATTTTTATTTCACTATATCAACTTTTGTACCCTAAAATTAATAAATAATAATTGAAAAAACGTTCCTTTTCACTGAATCCAAAATGAAACAACTTTACTTACTTCTTTTCATAATCAATCGAGAATTCGTTTTTATTTAACGAATAAGATAAATTATTTAGAAACTAGCGACATCTATAGATTATATATATATCTTTGTATTTATTAAATAAATCAAAAATAAATCTTATTCAATTTTTTTGTTAAAATTATTGTATTCATTTTAATATTTTATGAAATTTCTAATACATAGTTAACCAATGGATTCATTCCTATAGATTTATTTCTTCTTTCTTATTATTCAACAATCTATATATAATGTTTGCTAGTAAACTATTATATCAATCATTACAAAATTCATTAATTCAAATTCGTTTAACATCAACAAAATCCGGTCCTGTATGTGCTTTAATCAAAGAAACAATTGAAAAATCTTATTTAAAACCATATCATGTTGAACTTATTAATGAAAGTTATAAACATAATGGTTTTAAACCAGGAAAAGAAACTCATTTACAATTAATTGTTATAACACATGCATTTGAATCTATGCCAATAATTGAACGACATCGACGTTTAAATGATTTAGTTAAAGATATTGTTAACGAACATAAAATTCATGCATTAAGTTTATATACACCAAATCCAACATTATGGTATGATAGTTTTCGTCGTGGTCTTAAATTAGAAGAAAAATATCGTACACCACCATGTCTTGGTGGTCAAATTAAAGAATTAAGTCAACAAAAAGATCAACTTATCAAACAACAAAAATTAACACAAATAAAATCAAATGAAAATGTTTAAAAAGATTTTGTAGTTATTTGGTTTGTTTTTTTTTTCATTGAATAAAATTTACAAAAAAATAAAATTATCAAATTTCATATTCGAATAGTAAAATTAAAAATCTTTATATACAAAACACAATGATAAAAAGTCTGGACAAAATGAAAGATGATCGTATTCTGAGATATAGTAAAGTCATTGACACATTAAGTTAATTAACACTTTATAGTAGAAATATTTTTCATAGGATAAAAGAATTCATTCATAAAATGCTATGATTTCATACGATAGAAATTTTGTGGGAAATATTCTTCAAGATCAGCTGTTTATATTAAATTTTTCATTATTTAACTTGTAATTTATTCATATATTTCTGAATCAGATTCTTGATTAATACGATCATGATCAATATTTAATAGTAGTAAATGAGAATTTGTGATTAGATTCTTATCCATAAGAGATATTTTATGTTTATTCAGTTATGATAGTTGATTATTCGTGAAAACAGAACAATACAAATGAAAAATAACTAAACTTAGGCATAACAGGCATTGTATTTTTCACATGATGTATTTCTACATCCATTAATTACATTTTATATTATTCAAGTACAAAATACCTGGAACGTCAGAAAGATATTTTTGAAAGGAAGTTAAAAAATACATATGTATAGAAACAACATGTATAAACATGATAGAAAAACCAAATGAAATCAACTATTAGAGGAGTTCTTGTAATGTGTCAAAAGCTTGACTAGATTAAGTCGATATGTTTTTTTTTAAGATAAATTTATTATTTCGATGATGACATGATGTAATAACGAAGGATAATACGGGATTAATACCTTGACAGGGAAGACCTGTATATATACAGTTTCAAAATTTGAATAGATTAGTAAAGGGATTATTCACTAGTGGCATGTTGTAGACGCTAGGATAGTATGAGAAAAGAGAAGTTATAATGCTATCTACTATCCAATCAATCTCATATAGGATTTACTAGAAAAAAATTATCTAAAAACTAAACGATCAATTTTAAAACCAATTTCGATTATTGATTATAATTCTAAAATAAGAACAATCGACAAAATTGACATGCAAACTAGCTTTGTTGAATATGTAAGAAAATTTATCAAATGGTATAGAAAATTACTTTTTCATATACTTGACTTATCAGTCTTCAACTCCTATTTGCTCTACAAAATGAATACCGGAAAGAGACTTTATACGTAAAAGTTTACAAAGCTATCATACTCTAAAAACTACAATTGGACGATTTGTATAGGGCTGTAAACGAACTAAAGATTGTTATGGAGGTCTTTGCATAATTGGTTACTTTGAGAAATTTTATACCTTGATAAATTTTTTTGTTTGTTTTTGCTTCTGACATGCTTTTTTTCATTTCAAGATAAATCAGTTGCATCTATTAAATGAGATCTAAGTGCAAATATTATGACCATTAATAACTTTCAAAATATAATTAATTTTAACAACACAATTTCATTTTTTTTTTTTTATGAAAAAGAAAAGTTTCCGACAGTCAAATAGTAAATCAACAAAAGAATTTTCTTAGTATTATGAAGAAATAACAAATAATCTATTCAAGGACACAAAACATTAGAGATAAGTTTAAATATGAATATTTAGTCAATTTTTCTAATTGAACATGATGCCTTACACGAGAGTAAATACTAATTCAAAAAACAAAGGCAGATAGATATTTTTTTGAATAACTTTTGATAGAAACAAGACAGAGCGCTGCGATTTTCACTACTGGAAAGAAGAGATAAAATCACATCGAATCACATTTTATAGGTTCTCCTAAGATGTTTTCTTAATCAAATTTATAAAATGTCATTTTTTGTTTTCATAGCAATTGCTTGAAAAATTGGCCGAGAATATTTATGATTGCTAAAAAACTATTTACTATAGTCACTCCACAGGGTACATTAGTTTTCAAAAAAGTCGATCGAAAAAGCTTGTAATATACGATTCGATGCGTTTTCATCTCCTTTTGCTAACGGTAAAAATCGTAGCTCTCTATTTTGTTCCTATCAAGAGTTATTAAAAAGATTCCCAAGCGCCATTTTTTTTGTTTTAAATGGACATTAGTTTTCATCTTTTAATTATCGTGTACCAGTAAGATCATCTACGAATATATTCCATAGGGTAAATCTTCATTTTTCAAGTGCCATCCTTATCCGCGTTATATATGCGACATTTTCGAGGTCATATGTATTCTCTATAAAACTAAAAACAGTATAAAATTGATTTTTCCTCATCGGCTATATAATGAGTGGGCCATCAATAGAGATGTAAGCCGTGTCTGCCGGACATTAAAATACATACTAGGTCTTTGGAAATTTCTCACATTCAAAATCAGTTTTTGGTAATGTTCATGTCTAGTTTCTTAACATCACGCTCTTTTCTGGCTTTATCGTTTCAAAATTTCGTGGAACTAGAAAAGTTTTTTAAAAGAGCATCGCAAACTCCAAACCGTTGATTAATGCACTTGCCTAAATCTCTATTCATAAAGAATGGAATGGATTTATTTCTTTTTTCTTGTTAGCAAAAAATATAAAAGATTAAAGGCTAATTTCTCAAATAATAGTTCTGATGTAATTTTCGAAGTGAAAATTGAAAGAAAAATGTCGTAAATATTACAAAGATCTTTTTCTAATAATTGTCTCTATTTTCAATCAACAAAACAAAATCTCTTAACTATGTCTGAGCTACTCAAGCAAAGAACTAAAAGTGTTGAGTTTTTTTTTATAGGCCATCTATTATGTACACATAACGATTTATGATTGAGTCTTCTATCTGTTGTTGAAGATTTTGATACGTATTAAAAAATTCATTATGTATATATATTTTAATATTTCTACTGTAATCAAACAACATTCTCTTATGAAAAACTATGAGAATTTATGAAACAAAATTTTAATTTTTTTTTTTTACCTTAAATTAATAACCAATTCTTCAAATATTGCTTTGAGTTTAGAATTTTCAATTCAATTATTAATAAGATAATTATAAAAAAAAACATCAAATCATAAGAAAAGAAATTCCAATTTTCTATATAAAATCTTCAATCATATTGATTATCTACTAATACATAATATTAATATTTCATTAAGAATATAGTTTTTTTTTTTTTTTTTTTTTTTTTTTGTTATTAAAAATCTAAAAAAATGAAAAAGAAAAGTACGAATAAATTTTCTTTCATTGCTACTCAAGAAGGTTAATTTGTCTTTTTTTTGTAATGACAAACAAATACAATAAACGTATGGACAAATAATATACGAAGATGACAAAAAACAAACAAACAAACAAACAAAGGGGTACATGCAAGTTTATATAATATTTTTTGAAATATTTTATTGTGATGTTGTTGGTGGATGTGTAAGACATGCTTGATAGATAATATCAAGAAAATGATCATCATTTTGAACAAGATGAATAAGAACATTACGAAAATGTTCACGACTCATTATTGGTGCAAATTGAGTTGATAAACGATGTTTTGTACGTTCAGCACCAATAGCAACAACAGGTGAAGGTGGTGTAGCTGTTATTGGTTCGAATGCTGATGGTGGCATAAGATCAAGTAAAGTTTGTTGTTGTGTTTGTTGTTTTGTAAAAACTGAACTATCATCAAGTGAAAGATTTTCTAAAGCATTTTGACCACGAATATTAAGAAGTCGTTTAAGTGATGATGTTGGATCTTCAGTATTATTATTATTATTATTATTATTGTTATTATTATTTCCATTTGTTAATGGAATAGGTGAAGGAGGAAATGGAGTTTGTTCAATTGGTTTTGGAACTTCAATTTGATTTGATGGAACAGTAGGAGTTGAACGTGTTAGATTTGTATGAAAAAGATCAATAGGCATTTGAGGAGGATAAGGATTAATTTGTTGTTGTTGTTGTTGTTGTTGACCAGCAATGTTTGCTGATGCATTTAAACGAGTTGGAGTTTGATTAACAATGACACGAGATGATCCAAATTGAGGTGTTGTTGGATTTTGTACCTAAAATATTTACAATAAATAAGTATAGAGATTATGTTTAGATTTATTAAATCTATATTAAAGAGAAAGATATAATTTTACATGTTTTATATTTAAGAATAAAAATTTTATACTATAAATCATTCTGACTTCTGCTGTGATTATTCGATAGAAATAATTGTTCTTTTTTGATCTACATAAAACTAATATCTCTAATTTGCCCTATTCAAGAGTTTCGATTTGATATATCAACTCACTATCTAATAGCAACAATATGTGAGATTATAGTCATTTCGAAATTGAACAATTATTCCTATCAAATACTCATAACATAAGTCGGAATTCAATAGGGAATTTTTCTCGCGAAAACACACCTGACTAATATAACTACTGGATTAATAAGATTTGATGTTCCCCTTTGAATCAGATGAAAGCTGCAGATATTCATTCTAAACATTGTTTTTTTGAAACGAACGGTTAACTGAGCCTTTTAAATTCATAAACATATCTTTTGAAAATATGTAAGTCCATTGCCTAAGGATCAGCAGTATAGAATCTGCTCTACTAAAACAAATTCTTCAAACTTAAAAAGTATCTTCCAAACTGTATTCGTGCATACAGGTAGATTCTATACGTCTGCTAAAGAATGTTCTCTACGAAGTAGTAGGAATTCAAAAGTAAGAAGGAATCTCTTTTCTATGATGATCTTTCTTCTAAAAGTTTTATTGTATCCATTTTTATGATTGATTTGAAAAAAATATTTATATA
>CAJNOL010002862.1:0-14185 GCA_905250125.1 Rotaria sordida | reverse complement strand
TTTTATCGTCAAAATATTATCCAGATAGAAAAATCTTTTTGTGATTACATATATTGATTTGTATGAATCAGATGACTAGTAGAAAATACGACAGGAAGAAAGACATAGATAAAGTCAGAAGTCTGTACGAAGAATATAGATTGGCGATTTTTTCTTAGCCAGTGAAAAGCAGAAATTTTCCTGATATTATCTTATAATATAAAGGGTGACGTAAAATTATTAGTAGATATTAATAAGAATTTTCCGAATATTTTTAGAATAATGGTCCAGCAGTATCAAAAGTCTTACTTAAGAATATACAAGACAGAATGTCTAAAAAAACAAGAGAAGCAGAAAGGACAGAAAAATGTTCGAAAAGTAGAAGAGGTGGCAACTCTGCTCAATATATTCAGTTACTTTGTCATATGATTCATCATCATCGTCATCTGTCGATGAATTTTCATTAACAACGAACTCTTTTAGTAAAAAAAAATATCGTTTTCATTTCTGTGACCTATTCTCAAATACAATTGCTCAGATTTTCACTCCTATGTCTTCAATTAGCAGTATGAAAAAGTAAAAATAGTCTGAAACGTCAAGATCTTATTAATTATCGAATCGAATCCGAGTCGACATTTTTGTTTTCATGCTCGGCACCGGAACCGACCTAGTTGCAGAGAATTAAATTGAATATTTGATTATTTCTCTTAAACAATTTAAATCATGTTAGAAGATCATCACATTTTGTCGAGTTCTAGACAGAAGATTTTCTCGAAGAACACTTTATTCTGGACAAAAGAAAAACCAAAGCTCGACAATAGAAGACACTAAAAAGTTCAAAAGAAAAATAATGTCTTACAAAAAGAAAAAAGAAGAAGTACAAAATCATTTCACATTCACAAACAGAGAAGAAAAAAGAACCGTCAAAAGTCAAGGCACATATTTTCTTTATATTTTAACTTCAGGTAATGTCATTTGTTCTAATCGTTTACTAACATTACTCATAAATGGCATTTTAAAATCACTAAAATCAACTTCCCAACCAAGACGATCACGTACAACACCTTTTTCATGTAAAAGTTCTTTTGTTGTTGGTAAATCAGTCCATTTTGTTTTTGGATGAAAAGCAATTGATTCCGTATTTTCAAATGATTTAGCTAATTCAGCAGCAGCACGTAATAAAGAACCACGTCGTGGTTGCTGAACAGCTGGTGTTTGTTGAACAGTTGCTGCTGCTTTCTAAACAAAAAAAGAAAAAACATATAATAAAAAGTTGTTTTCTTTTTTTCTTATATGAATTTAATTACTGTATCTGCTTTGGTACTTTTTGCTGGTGATTGATGTCGTTTCTTTGTTGATGCTGATCCACTTTTTTTTCCTGCTGCACTTTTAGGTTTACCTCCACTGGTAGCATTAACTTTTTCATTAATTAAATGATAAATACGTGGATCAGCAAATTCGGCAGCAACAGTTAATGGTTCTAAACCGGAAATATTTTCATGTGTAACTTTAGCACCTTTATTAATAAGATATTCGCAAACTGGAAATGATGAACTTTCAATAGCACGCATTAATGGGGTTGCTTTTGTTAATGATTCAGCATTTATTGCTCCACCGGCTTCAACAATTACTTGAACAACATCAAGAATACCACTATGTGCAGCATGATGAAGTGGTGTCCATTTAAAATTATCGACTATATTAACATCAGCTCTGAAAATAAACGATTGAAAAAAGAAGAATTGTTTGTTTTTTTGTTATTCTTGTTGTGACTTACCCGCATGTAAGAAGAAATCGAACTGTTTTCAGATCACCATGAGCGCATGCTAGAATCAATGATAGGTTTTTTTTTTATATTAGAAAGAAAAAATATTAATATATTTTGAGTTACTTACCCACCATTAATGGTGTTTTCATAAATTTGTCTGTTACATCTACTTGTGTGCCTCGTTTAAATGCATCCAATAAAGTTTGTAAATCACCTCGATAAGCTATTAACAAAAAAACAATAATAATAATAATAGTATTATTATTATAATTATTAATAGATTTTATCTAACCAGCATCACATAAATTAACATAACCTCTATCAGGTTTATCTAAATACCATGGTGAATCATCTTCTAAAGGGTTTTTCGGTAAATTATCTCGTGAAAATCTTGTATTGTCTGTATAATGAACATGTTGTGGTGCATAGATTACTGGTGGATTACCATTAGCTGTTCTAGGACCTTCATCTTGAATAGCAACTAAAAGAAAATGATTTTATATGAATATATATATTTGAAGAAATTTTTCTCATTAAATAAATGACTTACTTGGTAGAGCACCTTTTTGTTTTTTAGCTTTTTTTGGTTTCTTCTTTTTCTTTTTTTTTCCTGCAAATGCAGCCATTAAATAAGGTTTTGTTAAATATTTCTTTCCAGTTAAAAATGCTTTATAATCAAATTCATTTCGATCTTTTTCATGTTTTTCACAAATATCTTTAATATCATCTGGTTTAAGAAATGAAAAATAAGTTTCATCTTCAAGAACTTTTTTAAAACCATCCGTTGGTATAACACCCGTTTTTGGTTCAGCAATATCAAGTTCTTCAAAGATTTTTTCAAGTCGTTCTTGATTTTCATATACATAATCATAAAGCATTAATTTCCAATCACGAAATTCATCTAAATATTTACAAAATATTAATATTAATGATAATACTTAAGACTTTCGATTTCAGCTTAAAAAAAAAACCGATGTTCGAAAGTGTTTTCTACTCTAATTCAAATTCTTTATTAGAATTTGAATTAATCGAGAAGAAAATAATTTCAAAATATATTTTACTAATAAAAATCTATCTTATAACTGGAACTAGTAGAGATGGCTCACACGCATCATTGTGCATCGAAATATCGATTCAATTCAATCAGTTTTGATAGACTTCAAAAATATTCATTTATTTTCATAGAATATTCCGCGATACAACACTTTCAAAAATAGAATCGATGATAGTTATCACATGGGGATGCATATCGCGAAAAGAATTCGAATCCTTAGCTGATTTTTTGAAATCAAAGTTGTGGTTTCTATTAACTGATTTATGAATTGTAACTTGCAGTTTTGCATAAAGATAAGCCTTAATAAGAATAGTCTGTTATGAAAGTTTCAGGTTTCTATTTAAATCCATATCGTGAAAATGGCCTAAGTTTCGATACATGATATAAATCATGATTCATTGACAATTAAGGTTGAACGGTTCTGTAAAGTATTTTATTTGATATTTATTATTTCGATATATTAAAATGACTATTTCCGACAAAAAAGAAATGATTCTGAAGCATAGGCGTCCATCACGATGGAGAATCTGTCGCTATCGCAATGGTATTCAAAACAAAAATGTTTTGATTTTCAAAGCAGTAACTGGTTTGAACTAGAATTGCTGCTTCTAATCGATCAGATTTGCTAAGTCTTACAGTATCACATAAATGAACACCGAGATTCTGTACAAGCTCATGTATTTTTGAAATTTCTTCCTAAAAAACCTACCACGACAGCAATGTCGCCATGAACATCTCTACTCCAAAACCATTCTTAGAATTAGGTAGGTTGTTATATTCTGAAGATTTGTACTAAATATGTGTTAGTAGATTTATTTCAGTCAATAAAAAAAAATCAAAAGAAGACAACACTCTATCTGTTGTACATGCAAATCATCTCATTTTACTATAGAATCTATTTAAAATACTACAATACGAAAGTAACGTGTAAGACATGCTTCTCTTATATTCATGAATGAAGAAAAGAGAGTATTTTTTTAATCTCCATAAATCAATAAAAATCAAAATATGCAACATGAAGTTCATGTTTCTCGATAAGCTTATTCGTAATACAGTCTTGTAGTTGATAAACATTGACCTTTGATAAAATATCATGCAATATTCTATTTCATTTTTTCAGCATAGATTGATAAACTTCACAATTATAAGTCATTAATAAATCGTGATTTTTCACTACATATGGTGAAAGCATGTTTTCATAATACACTATTCTCGTTAAGGTCAATCGTTATGCAAAATTCCAAGTCCTAAATTCGAAAATGAATTTTCCAGTGTTCCTAATGGAAAACACGGGCTTGTTTTAGAAAAAGATATTGTAAAAAAAATTCACCGCAATAAGATAAGATCTCGAGATCTTCTTATGATATTCATAGGTCATTAGAACCAAAGTGATCAACTCAAAAATGATTAATTAATAGTAGAACTTCTGTATCTCTTTCTCATGTAAGATGAATTTACCTGGACGTAAATTTGTTGTCATATCATTATAGCCTTTTTCTGCTTTTCGCATATTTTTTTTTGCATCTTTTGCTTTATTTTGATCGGCAATCTTTTTTGGAATAAGTCCTTCGAGATTTTTAGCTTTTGGATTACAACCTAAGAAGAAAAAAAATAAATATTTTTAAATTATGAACAAAATAAAACAAAAAAATGTATGAATTTTTTTTTTGTTTACCTCGTTGACCCAAAAATCGAATTGCAGTACCAGCATTTGATGATGCAGCATAATGAATTGGATTATTACCAAGTGCATCATATACATCAAATTTAGCACCAAAACCAGATAAAACTTGAATAACCTAAGAAAGAATAGTAATCATTTTATTTGTAGAAAGTCAACAATTCATCAGTCTAACCTCAAAATGACCACCTTTAGCTGCTTCATGAACAGGTGCTGATTGTTTGCTATCTAAAACATTTGGATCAGCTTTTGCACGTAAAAGTTCTCGTACAACTTTTGCATTTCCTGATAAACAAGCATTATGTAAAGCTGTACGTTTTGTTTTCTATAAAAAAAAAAACAAACAAACAGAATGTTTCATTTGTTTTCTTAATAAATTAAATATTTTTACTTCATCAACAAGTTGAACATTTGCTCCTGCTCGAATAAGATCAATACAAAAATCTTCTTGTTCATCAGATTTTAAACAAGCATGTACCAAATTTGGTATACCATTACGTGCACGATTATTAACATCAGCACCCATTTCAATTAAAATTTTTAAACATGCTTTATGTCGTTGTGTTGGTTCAGTAAAACAATAATAAATTGCATCTTAAAGATAAATATATATTTTTAATTGAATTTTTAATAATAAAAATTAAATCTAACCTCGTCCTTCAAGATCTTGAATTTTTGGATT
The DNA here is from genome assembly GCA_905250125.1 of Rotaria sordida. NCBI lineage: Eukaryota > Metazoa > Rotifera > Eurotatoria > Philodinida > Philodinidae > Rotaria > Rotaria sordida. Next base: position 9,021 of record CAJNOL010002862.1, on the reverse strand, counting down.
AGCTTTAGCATCACGTAATAATTGTAAAGCATTTATATGACCATATTCAGCAGCATGCATAACAGCTGTACGACCAGTAAAATCAATAACATCAGGATGTGCACCAAGTTGTAAAAGAAATTGTATCATTTTTTCATTATTTTGTGTTACAGCCGCTCTATAGAAAAAAAAAATAATCAAAAAAAAAATGATTTTAATTCAATATATATTTACATAAGTGCTGTCATTCCATTTTGTGGATCATTATAATTCACAAGATGTTCAACACCTTTCTCACATAATTTTTGTACTTGTTCAACATCTTCTGTTCGTACAGCATAAATTAATTTTTGTACTTGTAATTGTTCAACACGATCTCGAGCTATTGGCATTATAATTAATTCACATAATAATAAGAAAATAGAGTGAAAGAAAAATAATAATAATAAGGCACCAAATCAAGGCTAACAAAATAAATAAGATCTGAAAATAATAAAAGAATAGATAAATTTATACTCAATTAGAATTAAAATCTTTAATCTCAATAGTTTGATAGAAAATATTCATTTACATCATGTATATAGAACAGAATTGACTTTAATTATTCAGTTGTCTTTAGAAGTCAATCAGTCCGTTCTAAAATATAGAGACGTAAAATTCTTATGCACAAATCAAACATAAATAATAATCAAGTGGTTGAAAATTTTCTATGTAGATTTAACTAGAGTATGTGTAAATATGTATCGAAATTGAAGAGTTACTGACAAAGATTAAGTTTATTTTCTTGCAAGAGTTTGTGAATGATCCAAATGAGCTAGGAATACTTCGGAAAGAGTTTATATCCTTAGCTTATTGCTACGAAAATATTGCACTTTTATGGTATCTTTCGAAAAAAATGTTGTAGTTTTATTTTGAATAGAAGAAAATAAAAAGACCTGAAACTTATCTCGTTAAGACCTGTCTCTATGCAAAAGTTTGAAGTTAAAGTTCGAAAATCAATTTTTCTAGTGTTTTTGAGGAAGGGACAATTTAAAAGATACCATAAAAGTGTAGTTCTTCGGTAGTAATAAACTAAAGACACGAACTCTTTTCACGATATTCATAACTCATTTGGATCTATATAATGCATATAGTCTCGACTTAAAAACGATTGAATAGTTAGAAAACTTTCTCCCATCAGCTTAGTCTTATCTAGATATGCACACAACTAAATAAACCAATCACACTGACAAGAAAAAACGTCAAAATTTTCATTCTTGTAATTTATTGATCGAGATCTTGGCCATTTTTCGACAAGAGGAAAAAAAAAGCTTATCTTTATCAGTGACTTCTCAGTCTCGGTATACACCTACGCATACACTAGTAAAACTTACATAGAACATTTTTCATTACTGTAAAATTGATTAGTGTATAACAATCTTACGTTTCTACATTTTAAAGTCAATTAATTGACTTAAAAATTTCAGGCTCAACTAGTTCTATCCTATTTGATTTTTCAATTTTAGAAGTGATTTAGTTTACCTATTCAATTGAAAAATTAACTTCGATATATCTAAATAAAACGATAGAGTACTTGCTTAAAAGATACTGACAACATTGAAATATTTTGTTTTTCATCTTATTCCTCTTAATAATACTTAATAGAAGTCGAACAATGACAAGTAAATCGTTTTATTTCCAAAAACAAATATTTAAAAGTTTTTTTTCTTGGCGTTTGCCATGTACATGTTTGTTGTCATGGTAATTATTCTTTTTTTTTTTTTGTCCGACATTCTTAAATGATTAATGCATTGTCGCTAAGATTTATTTGATAAAATTATATGGAGGAGAATAACATCGAATCATTTTATTTATTGGAAAAAACTGGAATTTGTTGAATTTTCTAGAAAAATCTCGATTATTCTAATATATATAAATAAAAAAAGTTGTTGTAGATTTTTTTTTTCTTCACACATTAGTCATCATATATATATATCAAATGGTTTCACAAGTAATGTTCTTAATTTTAAGATTATTTTTTTTTTAATCTTGATTAGAAAATATATTTAGGTTGAAGAACTTAAAACAAAAGCAAATGGTGCTTTTGCAGCTGGGAAAAATGATGAAGCAATTAATTTGTATACTCAAGCAATAGCACTTGATGAGAAAAATCATGTTCTTTATAGTAATCGATCAGCTGCATATGCTAAATCTAATAAATATGAAGAAGCATTAAAAGATGCTGAAAAATGTGTTACACTCAAACCGGATTTTGTTAAAGTTAGATTTCGAAACAAAAAAAAAAAAAAAAACAAAGTTTTTTCTTGATTTTGTAATTACATTTATTTTCGTCATAGGGTTATTCTCGGAAAGGTGCAGCATTATCATTTCTTAAACGATATGATGAAGCAATTAATGTTTATGAAGAAGGTCTTAAAATAGATCCAAATAATCAACAATTATTAACTGATCTTGAAACAGCACGTAAAGATGCAACTGGTGGATTAAATTTTTTTAATGATCCACAATTTTTAACACAACTTATGACAAATCCAAGAGCACGAGAACTTTTAAAAGATCCTGAAACAGCTATGCTTATGAAAATGATGCAACAAAATCCAAATAATCCATCGTAATAATAATTTATTCAAAATAAAATTTCTTTTTTTCTTTTTGTTAGACTTTTAAGTAATCCAAAAATAATGAAATTACTTGGTATTGTACTTGGCATTGATGTTGGAGATGAAAATGATCTTAATTCAAAAATGGAAAGTGAAAGTGCAGCAAGTTCAACAAAAAAAGAAACAAATACTTCAACAACAAAACCTACAACATCGAATACAACAACAACAACAACTACAAATAAAAAACCTGAACAAACTAAAACTACAACAACTAATCAAACTCCAGTAATAGATTTTATTTAGTTTTTTTTTTTCTTCTTTCTATTATTTCTTTTTTGTTAAATTTAGGCCGAAATAGAAAAAGAAAAAGGAAATGAAGCATATAAAAAAAAAGATTTTGAAACAGCATTAAATCATTATAATAAAGCAACTGAACTTGATCCAAAGAATATGACTTATTATACAAATAGAGCTGGTTAGTTGAAAATTTGTTTTATTTATATTTAATATCAAAAAAATCTTTTTTTTAGCTGTTTATTACGAACAAAAACAATGGGATGATTGTTTAAAAGAATGTCAAAAAGCTATTGAAATTGGACGTGAAAGTAAAGCAGATTATAAAATAATTGCAAAGTAAGTTAATATCATATTATTGATTATTCGCTTGATTAACATTGAATCACAGGATTTCAGCACACAATAAACATTCATTTTATGACTATATGATGGTGTTACTATAAATATCACATTGACTTGTAATGACTGATATCATAGTTATTGCGCTATGATGAAAAAGATAGTATGAAGATTGAGATGATCACTTCTAGAACTTTCTCATTAAAGAGCAGGAATGTTTCTATCGGGAATGGAGTGCAGCATTGGAACGTGCACTACAAAAAAAAAAGATATATTTTGATAGAGTAAGTGTTTTAATATTGGCAGCAAACGCGGATATCAATGCTTCGGTGAACATCGGTTTCAATCTCGAAAAAGTTTTGTTATGTTTTTAGCTCATCTATTCTCAAAAAAAAATTGTTCGATCCCTTTTACAATCTTGTGAATTCAGGGCACTCTGACTAAAGAAAATTTTTTAGAATTGAGAAGTGCCCAATGATGCCATTGGAAATTATAGACGCAGTATTCTTCTCGTCTTACTAGATGATTATTTTTTTTAAACTACCCATACGATCATTTCTCTCTTGACATAATTAAGTTTCAATGTATTGAAAATGTTTCTGTTAAAATAATCTAATATTCGAAATGATTACTAAAATATAAACATAAATTTCTTCTTTGTAGAGCTTATGCTCGTATGGCTAATGTTAAAACTCAAGAAAAAGATTATGAAGCTGCTATAAAATATTATAATCATTCACTATCAGAACATCGAAATCCTGATATATTAAAGAAAAAACAAGAAATTGAAAAATTACTTAAAGAACAACAACAATCAGCTTATGTTAATCCTGAATTAGCTGAAGAAGAAAAAAATAAAGGTAATGAATATTTTCAAAAAGCTGATTATCCAACTGCACTTAAACATTATACGTACGTAGATTGATTTTAATTTTTATTAAAATTAATATTTAAATGATTTGTTTTTGTTTTTGTTTTTTTTTTTTTGTAATCTTATAGTGAGGCTATTAAACGAAATCCAAATGATGCTAAACTTTATTCAAATCGAGCAGCTTGTTATACAAAATTAGCGGAATTTCAATTAGCATTAAAAGATAGTGAAGAAGGCATTAAAATTGATCCAAATTTTCGTAAGTTAAAGACAAAATCAAATTTAAGAAAAAAAAAAACTAAATAATTCTTTTCATTTATTTTTTTAAATTTATAGTTAAATGTTATCTTCGTAAGGGTCATGCTTTAATGGCTATGAAAGATTTTGGTCAAGCAATGGCTACATTTGGTAAAGCTCTTGAAATTGATCCCAATTGTCAAGTAAATACTTTATTTTAATAAAAAACAAAAAAAAAATTTTCCTTAAATAAATACTTTATTTTTAGGAAGCTGTGGATAGTTATCGACAATGTTCAGTGAAATCAGATGATGATCCTGAAGAAGTTCGTAAACGAGCAGCTAATGATCCTGAAATTCAACAAATTCTTAGTGATCCTGGTATGCGTTTAATTCTTGAACAAATGCAAAATGAACCACAAGCATTACGAGATCATTTACGTAATCCTGCAATTGCACAAAAAATTCAAAAATTAATTGATTCTGGTATTATTGGTATTCGTCATGGTTAATTTAATTCATTCAAATGAGACTTTTCATCTTGCCTCTCGTGTGTGCATGATTGTAGTCGAGATATGATGATGAAGTTTTTCTTTTTCTTTTTCTTTTTCTTTCTTGTTATTGCAGTTTTCTTATTTCATGCCTCTTTTTCTTCTTTAATGTTCCTGTTACACCTGTGACTACTGCGTTTTAGCACAAAGCAAAACAAAACTATGATGCTAGAAAAAAAAAACAAGAATTCAGCGTCGGTCGTCTTAAAAAAATATACGTTATTTTTCAACCTATTGAAACGTTTCAAAACTACGTTCTTTTTGATGAATATTGTATGTGAAAGGCTGACTTCCTTGACCTCTATACTAAATAGAACAATGATTTCTACCAATTTAATCACACAAGAATCTGTTATTAATATAAAACTTTGAGATTTTGTAGAGTTTGAATTAATGATGCATCTAAGAATGGAGGTAGTTAAATTTTCTAACTATTATATTAATCATGCTTGTTGCTGTCAGCATATTTTCTTAAGTCCAATTTACTCAAGATGATCACCGTGTTGCGCTTTGCAAAGTTCGAAAATTTTCATGAAGATTTATTTATACATATTTCCTCATTGAATTCAAGCTAAACAAAATTAAAATACAGATTGATGAAAGTTTCATTTTGACATAATGATTAGAAAACTTGATCATCCGTGTTTCTAGATCTTAACATATTTTCTTAAACACAATTATACAAAATAAGTATTAGTTCGAACTCTACAAACTCTGAGAGGTTAGAAACACTCAAGGACAAGTTTTATTACAACTGAAAGTTTTTGTAGAATTATTTTAAGTATTATGACTTCGATAACTATGAAGATTACACATTTGAATATCAGTCCCAAGATAATAGTGAAGGTGATCACCACCACAAAAAGCCTTTTTGATGAACAGTGTGGTTGCATCTAACGGCTAGTTGAAGACATTTGTTTTTGATGCTATAGTATTTCTCGAAAAATAGTGGTTTGAACATATATTGAAAATATTATGATGGCAATATTATAGGATGCTCGCTTCAATCTTAGTCTATTTTGTAATTAAATTTTCAGAAATTTAGATTTAAAAGAAATTTTAATATCATGCATGTCACAGTGACATTCACTAAGTTTTTAATTAGGTCAATTTGTAATCAGAAGCATTTTTAATCGATATTAGCTACGATTTAATTTATAAATTTAAAACATAAGTATCAAAATCAGGTAATCAAACATGAATGATATCATATAAAGAGTGAATATTATCATCAATTAAAATCCTTCTCCTCATATTTAGCTTTTGATAACTACTTGGCAAACACTTCAAAAGAGAGATAAGCGTGGTGCTGCAAAATAAATAAATTTATATTATAACATGTATCATAGGTATGATATGGTTAAGACATCAAATAACTATTCACACTCACATTATAATTGAGATCAATTTTATCGTTGGTATAATTCAATGTTTGTCATGCTATTGTAATCGTAATAGAGACAATGTTCTGAACATCATTAATCGATGAAAATATATACATTAAAATAAACATACCTTTTCTGCATGTATAATAAATATATTCTTTTAACATGAGTGTTGAGATGATTCAAATGGATATTCATCAACTTGATAACAACAAAGAATATGTCTTTTGATTACTTGTATATTGTTCACACATGAAAAATTGTATTTATTTGTTGTTTAATTTATAAAATAGATCATGCAATTATCTATAGGAATTTGAGTAATAACATATTGACAAGTATTATTGTTCGTGTTTAAATATACAATCAACAAATTAATTAATAAAAACTATAGGCACTCATTATGTTAATTCATATAACAGTAAGATTATTCGAAAGTACTTGACATTTCATTGTACATGTAGGCATATTTTCAGTGTATACTATTTCAGAATCAATTTATTTGTTATTTTTAATTCTCTTGTCTTGAATTGCTTTCTCAGCTGTATAATTAACTATTGAAACAAACCAAAATGCCCATTCTATATTATATAGTAAGCAAACAAATACAGTGGAATTAATTTCATAGCAGAACTACTATCTTGGTCACAGGCACAACTATGAAATGCAAGATATTTGTATCCCCTAAATCTTACTTCTCATCTACATAGTACACTGTGTAGAAAACCTATTGGAGCATCACTAATGAATTGATACAAAAAATTTACATTCAAGATAAGGGTTATGTGATTCTTTTTCGAAAATTTATTATCATAACAGACTCAATAAAATAATTATGGAGATTTATTTCATCGTTTAAGTTTGTTTTTTGTTCTTTACTCTTGTGATATTCTAAAATAATAAATTTTATTATTTGATTTTTCTGAAATAGAATTATATTTCATCCGTTAGTCTATATAAATAAATAAACTCACAATATTGAACAATCATATTTCTCTGCAATCTTTTTCGACAAAAAAAACAATTTTCAAAATTTCAATGTCGTACTTTTAATTCATATCCTTCATAGTTTATCAAATTTATGTTTATTTACAAAATTATTCTAATACTAAATAATCTATCATTATATTGTTATTTATTTTTTTGCATACTCTCCTATTTTATTTAAATTTAAAAATCTACATAAATAGTAGAAATCATCATAGAGAGATGCTTATACACATAAAGATAATAATTGCACTACAAAGAAGAAGAAGAAGGTGAAAACAAATCAAGTTTGTTAACATCCAGATAAACACTAACACATCACTAACGATATGGTAGCAAAAAAAGAACACCATAAAGATTAAGTAGATAGGTTACATAAACAACGTTAATGATAATCTTGGTTTTTTTTTCTCTTACATCAAAAATCTAATATAAAGTGGAGAGAGGAAAAGAAAAGCACACACACACACGCACACAACAGTAATGAGAACTAAAAATTTTTTTCTTATTAGAATACGATAGTAATCGTTTTCTTCATTTTCTAATCTACGGTTTCAAAACTTTCTTTTTTGTTTCCATTGTTTGATCAAACTTAAGCAGAACTGCTTGGATTTCCACCTGATACAGATGCAGTCTTTTTTGTTGTTGTTGCAGCTGATGAACTTGTTTTACCACCAAGACCACCAGCCGATGTACTCTTTGTTGTAAGAGCTGATGGTGCTCGAGGTATTGAAACTGTATTTGAACGAGATAGATCTGACTAAAAAAACCAACATATCGAAATGACACAAATATTATATTTATTTTAAATTTAATTATATTTGACATTACCTTAGGTGCCGATTGACTACGATCGTCACTACCTGATTTACTTTTGAATAAAAATGAATTAATATGTGGTAAAACACCACCTAAATATATGAATAAAATTAAAATTTCTATCAGTTATTTCTACATATGTTTTTTTTTTAATCTAACCTTGTGGAATTGTTACACCATGGAGAAGCTAAATAAATAAATAAATAAATAAATAAATTTTAAATTTTCTATGCAAAAACACTAAAACCTTCTTGAGTTCTTCATCAATGCTAACAGCCAAAAATACATGTCGTGCATTGATGCGTTGTTTTTTATGATCTTTAGCTGCATTACCTGATAATTCGAGAACTTCAGCTGTTAAATATTCAATCTAAATTCAAAAATGTATATGAATAAAAAAAATTCATAAAGATTAAATAAAATAATAATACAAACCACAGCAGCTGTATAAACTGCAGCAGCCATAGTTACACGACTTTTTGGAGTACTCTTTTTTATATAACGATGAAAACGTGGTACCGAAAAAAGAACACCTTGAAAATATTTATAAATATCATATTAAAATGATTATGTAAATAAATAGAAAATCAACCTGCACGAGCCGATTTTGATTTTCGATCACCACCTTTCCGGCCACTTCTAGCTGGTGTTGTTGGTGGAGCCATATGTTATCTTTTCTTAATTTATTTTTATTAATTATCTATAATTCGAATAGAAAACTTTGAATAATATATGTTTTTACTTTCTCCTTCTATCCTATGCGCACACATCAAGTAGACATAACCATAAGATACGAGCCTTTAAAATGAGGGTGTTCATTTACATATGCTTGCTTTCTGTATCCAACGTAGACAAACATGTATATGTATCCAGTTCATAGTCAGAACATAAAAGAGAACGAAAAAGAAAAAAAAAATAATAGAAGAACAAAATAATAATCGCAATTTTGAATTG
>CAJNOL010002861.1:0-30436 GCA_905250125.1 Rotaria sordida | reverse complement strand
GATCTACACGGCTACATAATAAATCTAAGATGATAGCAATATAATCAATACGAATCAATAGATCATCATTCATCAAATCTTTCATAACATCAACATTTTGTTGAGTAATGACGGTTATTGGCCGACTGCTTCGAGAATCATTTTCTAACGATTCTCGTCTACTTGAAAATCGATGAACTCAATCAACAACGTTGTTCATAAACAGTAGTTAATGTGTCATAGATTTGTGTTCCAGTAAGATCTAATAACAAATGAGTTTTCATGTATGAGTGTATACACATTTTTTCCATCTGAAAATAGAGACGAAGAAAAAATTCATTAATAAGAATTTGTTGCAATAGACACTTGCAAAACTTCGTATTGGTAATTTAATACATAACAGATGTCTCTACTAATACAGGCCAACATCAACAATAAAAACAATGAAGATGAAATTTCAGACTATAACTGAAAGAACTTTTGACTACCCTATGTAATTATCCTGAGGCTTATTTCTAAATTTATTTTATTATGCAATGAGAATTTTATAGTAGAAAATTGTCTATTTAAAACAGAGGTATATTATTGTCTATACCTAAAGCAGTTCCCAAGAACATGATACTCTTTTCTTAATATATTGACCCATTTAAACAATAATAAAAGATAATTTTATCCTTGAATAAATAGTTTTTTATAACAATTTATTTGTCTATGTTAATAACTTGTGTTTTTAATCAAACAAAACAATTACGAAAGAAAACAGACAGTATATTTAGACAAAATAACAAGTTTAATATTAATGTCATTTATCATATTATTTTCTTGTATGTCAATGTTCAAACCAAGATCTTGTTCTTTTTAATATTTCATTATTTTTCTAAATAGAACAATGTATTATAATCAAAATCAAAGAATAAACATGTTGAGAAGAAAGACTTATTCTTTAATAAAACAACCGAACAATAAGAAAAGTCAATAAAAATTATTTCCGAAGTCTATGGTTTCTTTCTTCACGAGAAGAATTATCTTCTTTTTTTTTATATGAACATTAATTATATTTACTTCGTCGATCAAAACGAGTTATTCTCTTAAAAAGATCATATTTATATTTTATCGCTTAGATCAAAATTTTAAATTACATCTTCAGATATTCTTGTTGATTTCAAAATCTCTTGATGTCACTATCAAATATTATTTCTACGAGAGAAAAGATTCGTTTATTTAAAAAGAATACTTAACGACGGAAATTATTAACTATCTATTGAATTACTGATCTTTAAAAAATCCCAATTAAATTCTTTTATTTTTTGTCTCTCAACATAATTTTATAATATAGAAACAAATCATCATTTTTTATAAAGTTTATACAAATTCTATTTTAATACTATGGGAACAAAATCTTCTCTATGAATTTGTTGAGAAAAAAAAAAGCCCAAGCTTTATTCATCAATGATATCGATTACTAATAGAACAAATCTTAAGATCAACATGTACGTGTCATCTCTTTTCCTATAGCATTTATCAAATATTTTGAATATGATACCTTCATAATATTTAATCTCCTTATGTATATATATCTACTTTGAAATCAAATCATACATTATCGTTTCTATGTGTTACAAATAGACTATTATATATCGATAATAATATGACTTCTCATTATTCAAAAACTTAATTACTATTCTTATGACAATTGAATAGATTTATTGCAAGTATTTCCCGTCAAGCATTTTATTCAAATTAACAATCAACGTTCAATTCATAATTGATCATTGTATGAAATTTATTATTGAACTATAACTACCGGATATTTATTTTATTGATTGTAATTACTTGTAAAGAAATAGAAATATTAGAAAATCTATGATGAGATTCAATCTTTATATTATTTAACTTGTGTTGAAAGAAAGAAAAATAAGATAACGATTTTTGATAGCAATCAAATCTCAACAGAGTATAACATGAATATACTCGGTCGATAATCAATAAAAGAAGTTCGATTATCTGAAAACCCTATTATGAATATATATAATAGTCAAATGATTAATCAAGTCAAAATCTGTCAAACAACAGAAATGATTCATTTCAACACTTATTGTGTTTTAATACAATCAATATCAGTCAATCGTAATAATCGTTAAAGAAAAAAATAGGAGTGTAACTAATGAAGCATAGTACCGTGCAACAGACTGTTCATTTACGTATATTCACTTGACTATAGTTAACAAACTATTTTTTTTTCATTCTCTTTCTTTTTCTACTTGACGCTCATTTGTCTGCATATTAACTGGTGCAGAAGTTTGACTCACACATTTTCGATATATTTATTTTTCTTTGATATTCATGTGTCTGTACAACTTGCATAATTTTTACCAATATACTATATATATCAATTATTTATACTGTCTGCACAGCTACCATTACTATTGTCGCCGATTGATTCGATTATCGAGAAGCTACTTGTGTGCACGTGCGCGTCTGTGCATATATATATATATGTATATATAGCAGCCTTGGAAGTCTTTGCAGTTTACAGGCTACCTTTCATCGTCATATATAAAATGGTATAACGTAGAACACGAAAAATCAGTCAAAAGTTATGTGTACATGTTCATCTCATTTTCTTATCGTAATAAAGAAAAAGTAGGGAAAGATTGAATATCAATGTAAATAGACATTACTGTACTTACGAACATCGACTCATGTCATTTTTCAGTGTAATAGAAACCGAGTAAATGCTGTCACTACTGATGATGATGATGATTATGTGAAAGAGACATACTTGAGTGAAGGAATTGTGAGTAACACTGTGAATAGTACTATGTGAGATGTTAACAATTGTCATCTAATAACCATCATAAATAATTATATGAAGATGAGTCGAAGTATTATATTACTTATATCACTTTTTATAATAGAATATGTACTAACGATTATGACAATAATTATGATAGTAACGATTAGATATTGATTAAAAAAAAAAATTTTTTTTTCTCGTTTTCTCTATCAATAAAATTAGTTATTATATTTCAATTTGATTTTAAATTTTATTCTTTATTCATATATCGATTTGTATATGTATAAATATTAAGTTAAGAAATATAGCTGAATTCATTTTTTTATTTTAAATGTGCAAAAAAAAAAATAAATATTGAAATATATTTTACTTAATAAGATCAAATTTCAAGCTGAATATTTTCGATAAAATTTACTTTTGGACTCTTCAATCAATATCACTTCATATGATGTCAACTAAACAAACTTTTTTTTTTGTTTTTATATATTAAATCGAAACATCAATCATTAAATATGTATGTTGTACATTTGCTTTCGGCAAAGCAGACATGAAATATATATGTCTACGTTCTTTGATTTCATTAGTTCTTTTACTTCTGTTTATATATACAACAAAACGACAAGTGTCCACTTTCATTGCACTAAAACATACGACGTATATATATTTTAACATCAAACAACACCTACACACTTTTCAAATTCGTTTCTCGAGCATAATGAATTGCGCACCTAGTCCTATCAGCATATTAGAAATGTATGTACATGTGCTTGATTCTTTTTTTTTTTCTTGATGTCTCTCTCGTTTATGAAAGAGAGAGAGAGAGAGAGAGAGGAAAATAAGATAGATAGTGTTTAGAAAGTGACAAATAGAGTTGAATTTTGAATAGTGATTTCTCTATTTTTCTTGACATTTGAATACATGATTGTTTTTTTATTAATATAAATTTGAGTTAAATATTCATTTTTTAAAAAAAAAAATGTTCAGACGTCAGATTTCATTGTCTTAGTACGTAGACATATAGTATCAAGGTAATACGTAATCATATTCTGTATAAACACACATCTATTTTTTAACTCATTAACGAGTAATTATGAAGTGTATGCGCCACATCAATCATGGTTATGTGTTGTTGAAGAAAACGAGAGAACAAAAAAGAAAGAAGAGGAAAAAAGAATGACTATACACTTTCACATGGCAAAATGGAATATTGATAAATAGCACTAAGCGCTCATGTGTATATATGTGTTGTATTCGAATTAACCATTTATATATACACGATTACTGACAAATATTGACACATGAAATTAGTTGCACCACTGACGCTAGTAACGACTCTGTTCACAACCGATATTAATTTAACCACTATCCAAATTCGGTCAGGTATGTGTAGAGAAGGGTGTAAAACGATTGATCGTAGAAAAAAAGTATGCACTAATTGAGAGAAAGAGAAGAGCTAAGGTAATCTCGTAAAGATTAGAGAAGAGATCACCCTTCTTATTTTTTTTTTTTTTGTAATGATTATAAACGGTCTTAACTCAAATTTAGCACAACGATAACAGCAGTGTTCGTTCTCACATCTGACCGAAAAAAAAGAAAACGAGTATATTTGATTTTACTAACCCTATGTGATGGCCATTGTTCGTTGAATGATGAAAGTATAGGGAAGCAAAAAAAATTTGCTTATGTAATTAGATCAACTGTTTATACATGCATATAGTAAGTGATCATGTACTACATGAAATTTAACAAGTGACTGTCATTTTTTAAAATAATCATTACGAAAAACAAGTGATACTTGATAATTAATTAGTTGTTTTTTTTTTAATATTATTTCGAAGTGTTAATCTACAAAAAAATAATTTTTATATTATATATTTTGACGAATCGAAGTAGATTTTGTTCAGATTCAAGTAGTTTTTTTCTTTACTACTGTTTTTTTTTTCGTGTTCTATTTGGAAGAAATACAATTATTTACAGTACTACGAGCAGTTGACATTATTAAAAAAAATCATAATTTCACTATTATGTGACATTCCAAACATTCAAATAAAATAAAATAAAAATAAAAAAAGACAGTATTATTCTTCACATCTTTCCTTTTGCTCTTTTAAAGTGTCTCACATGCGGTCTCTTTTTTCTCGATGAGACATGCCGAGTGACACAAACGTTCTTCTTTTTACGTTTCTTTCTTTCTCATTCTTCTTCTTTGTCTTTGTTTAACTGAGTTACATTAATTTCAGACATTTGATTTTGTTGTTCTTGCTTTGTGACAAGTCGCAATGGTGTATGGTCTATGCAATGTTTATTGTGCTTCTTCTTCTCCTTGACATCTATACAGCACATTGTCAAACAACAACAACAACAACAACACCAACACCAAATCGTATTTATGGTTGTTCATTTTTAAATAATACATATTCGACAAATAGTGCAGTTTCTAATCAATTTCAATTCCCTAATCATACATCAATTATTCTTACGGCTAGTTATACATTTTTATTATCATCTTTATCAATATCAACATTTGAACTTGGTCTTATTTATCCATTTTCAACATTAACTTATCTTGTACCATTTCCTGTTCTGTTTAATTGTGCATCTATTGTTCGTTCTTGTCAATTACAAACAATGGCAGGTACTGCATCCATATCACGCGATTCAGAACCTATACGTGTACAATTAACACAATTTAATTATACATCAACATCAATTCCATTGAATCAAATGGGTTTATATTTAAAACAAGGACGATATAAATTAAGTAATTGTTCATTAAATGATGGAGAATACATTACTGAACCAAATACAATATTTAATATTCAAATACAGTATGAAAAATCTGTTGGTAAGTTTAATAAATAAATTATATTCATATAAAACAAATTATCATAATTGAATTAACATAAACTTTTAATATCGATAGATATCTATTAAAAGTATGTAGACATGTTAATGAAAGGATATTTTATAATAATTGTTAGTATTAATCTATGAAAATAATTTAGTTTAATAGATTTGATGAAATAAATAAATAGTAAATAGACAAATTTTTCATATCGTTCTAATTGATTGAAATGAATATGATAATTTATAATAAATAAAAATTAAACTCAAGTTAACAATACAAAACTTCTATAGTATTAAAAGATGTTTATCGTTTGCATTCATGTAAAAGAAATTTAAAAAAAAACAAGACTGTTACTTTCTTGTTAGATATCGAAAAACAAACATTTTATCTTAGTATTCTAATTATAATTCAAATAGAACATATCTCTTTTCCGTTATTTTTATTATTATTAGCTGAAACTATTCAGTTCACTAATGCTTAATGGATAACCAGAAATGATATTCAATATAATTTCCATATTATTTCGAAGCGTAAATCCTATACAGTGATAATAAATAGATCATTCTTTCTATCTATATTAACCGGAAGTAGAGAAAGATTCTCGGCTTATGTAATCTTAATAAGTTTTTCCATTAGATTAACCGTATTATATTTAATCGAAGATCAAAAAAAAAAAGGAGAGTTCGACTATGTCAAATAATATGCTTCCCATCTTACTTTAAAGTGTTTTTCAAGCGAAAATCCGTTGCACATTTATTTTAAACCTTGAAAATATTACAATCGATCCTTTTGTTTTTTTTAAAAGAATTTATATGTAAAACATAATTTTTTCTTCTAAATCATTTTACAAGAAATGATCTTTATTTTTTTTTGTAGGTACTCCTTGTAATCCATCAATTGATACCTGTGGTACATCATCTCTTACAACTTGTTCATCATCATCATCAACATGTACGTGTCTTTCAACAAGTTCTCTTGTATCTTATTCGGATTCATTCTATTGTGCTGATACAATGAATTCAAGTAATTGTAATATATTTCCAACACGTTGTGTCACATGGTGTAATTTAACAACAAATAATTTATGTATTTGTCCGATAAATACATTAAAAATTCAACGAAATAATTTATATATTTGTGAATTACCTGTAAATTCATTTAATTGCTCAATTAATGATAGTATACGTCGTTGTCCATTTGGACAAATTTGTCAAAATGGACAATGTATTGATGATATAATAATAACAACTACAACAACAATGTTAACAACAATACAACCAAACAATTCCAATAAGTAAATAAATATAAAAATTTATCAGAAAAAAAAAAAAACAAAAATTTTCTTTTTTTATTTTCTGAAATTTTTAGTTCAATTGATCAACGTCTTCGTATAGCTCTTGGTGTTATTGCTGGTCTACTTGGTACATCTGTACTTGTTCTTTTAGGAGTATTTTTTTGGTTACGTCTAAGACAAAAACGACGTCGAATACAAGCAGCAAAATCACCATCACCATCATTTTCTTCATCAACATCATCACTTTATATTTCACCTATTCAACAACAAGATCAACAACAACAACAAAAACAAGAAGAATTTCTTTCAAAAAATACAATTTATCAATTACCATTTGATAATAATTATAGAAAATTTACACCTATTTATCGAACTGATTCATTTCGTCAAGCTGTTATTTCAGGTCATCGACGAATAAATCAAACTAGTGAACATATATCAACAAAACGAGATAGTTTTATTGAACAAGCATCATATTATAAAGATGATGTAGGTTTACCTATTTATAGTACATTAGAATTTATTGTTCCATCAGAAACAAAAAGAATTTATCATCGAAATTCAAATAAAATAAATAATGATGTCTATCAAGTTATTATTCCATCATCATCATCATCAATTCTTACTCATTCTGTATAATTATAATCATCATGAACAATAAAAAGAGTGATGTGTTTTCTTCTTTTTTTTTCTTTTTTTTGTCATCGTTTTAATATAAATATATATATATTATAGAAAAATATTTCAGATATTCATCGATTTTTCTTTTTTATTAAATAATCTAATTTCATGTCCTTGAAATCCAAGAAGACTTATTTCTTATTAATTCATATTTTGAAGTGGCAAATGAGTAATAACTTTTTTAATTTGCATATATTCTGATTCTTTCAATGATGTTTAACTTTTAAAGAACAAAAAAAAAAAAAAGAAGAATTATAATAGAAATTCTAGATCGAATTCTTCTTTATGAATATGATTTACTATACTTTTTTTTTTATTATTGAAAAAAATAATAATGTTCATCATACGATTAACTATCATAGTTACACTGATAGACAAGAATAATATGTCACAAAAAGAAACTCAAATATCTAGACCATTAATACATAGAACACACACTCTCTCTCTCATATGTGATTATTCTTTATTCAATTATATATATATATCGGTTTATAAATTCTTTTCTACTATTAATACTGAAAGATATTAATCATAATATATTGCAGTGAGTGTAAAATAAAAGTAAAGAACAACGTTCTCATACTAATTTCGCAGTGGACTTTGATTTCATGGTTATGTCTGTCATGGTGAACAAGCGTTGCTAAGATGTCTGTCACGGTCAGTCTTGGTCCTTGTATGATATTTGTCATGGTCTGTGATGAGTCCTTGCTAAGTTGTCTGTCATATCTGTGACTATTCAATACTTCAATTAGATCGTGTTTTACAAAATGAAAATTTAACACATTAGTTTCATTAGTTTTCATCATTTTCATTCTATGACTTTGATTACTTCGGAACAAGCTGTTAGTATAATCCCTGCGGGATTAATATATGAAACACGACGGAAGTACTGCTATTATATAAGAACAGATTAATTAATATATGTTTCGGTTTATGAATTGCCACCTACTGTTCATGCATGTCGATAATGAAAGATATTAAACATAATATATTAGAGTGAGTGTGAAAAAAAAGCAACGAACAACTATCATACTAATTCCACAGTGGACTTTGATCTTGCAGTTATATCTGTGATAGTGAAGATCTGTCACATATGTGTGTATATTTCAATATGATCAATAATACTTTGAAAAAAGCAAAAGATTGTTCAGAATAGACAATTAATGTATGTTCAGTAGATATATGTATATATATGTTCTGAAAGTTATTTCTTAGAATTTAAAATGATATTTCTACTCCTTTGTTTTTATTCTGGGTGATGCTGTATAAGAGAAAATTTGTCCAGAAATGATAATGTCTAATATAGTTTTTGATACTTCTGACAATTGAGTTAAGTTTTCTTATCATTTTCTAACATTATTTTCATATCTAATTTGTAAATAATATACAAAATTGGATCAATATCTTTTATTTAGCAATACTATTCTTGTAATCATATGATAAATGTAATGACAAACGAACATGATGATTTTTCTTTGCTATCGTTAATAATCGTTCAATCGATCATTAATATGGAATAAGGAAAAAAAACGATTTGCATATCATTGAATCATTGCACTATGCATAACATAACATAAATTTATCATAAACTTACAGTAATTGAACATTTTAATATTATTATTCATTTAAGCGGAATAA
This sequence comes from Rotaria sordida, assembly GCA_905250125.1. NCBI lineage: Eukaryota > Metazoa > Rotifera > Eurotatoria > Philodinida > Philodinidae > Rotaria > Rotaria sordida. Next base: position 21,199 of record CAJNOL010002861.1, on the reverse strand, counting down.
AAAAATTTATTGGTGAAGAAATAATGTTATATTAAAAACACATTGTATAATTAGGAGAAAAAAAGCTTGAATCATAACACATACCAAATTATAATAACAAATTTATGATTGTCCTTTTCTTTTGTCTACTGGATGAATACGTTAACTAAGAATCTGTAGAAGTATCATTTTCTTCGATTTTCTGTATTCCTGTTGTAGCATACAAGTCACAACAGATTCAATACTATCTGATAATTCGTTGAATATTTATTGATCTTTCATTTAATATCTTTCGACAAAATAATTAGATTTGAAAATTTGCATGTTCTATTTTAATAAAATAGTCCTCTATTAAATCATGATTAAAGAATTACGTAGTAATATGATTCAAATATTCTACAATTATGAAGTAACATACAAAAAACAAATGTACTATTACAAACAAATGATCAATGAACATCTTGTAGTTACTAAGCATGAAAGTATTATCACAGCTGTAATCCGTCGTTTGAACTTATATTTATGACCGTTTTAGTGAATTTTTGACATATTTTTAGGTATTTACTGGAAAATCAAATAATGGAATCTCGACCGAAAATTCAGCCCATAGACAAGTACAATGACTATTATAATAACCTGACAGTTTTAGTTGTAAAGAATATTCATTGGCCGAGATACTGAATTTCCAACCATCATTCGCTTGCCACAGATATATGTCACAAAAATCGAGTTTACTTGAAAATTCATAATCTTAACCAACGAATACTCTTGTCGACTGAAACTTTCAAGATATTCCAAGGAGAGTGTGATGTGGGTGTGGTTGTTTTGGCAATATTTAGAAAACCGAACAGTGAAGTGATTAAATGTATTTTTCAATAGCAAATGTGACAAGCAGATTTAGATATCAAATCATTTGAATTTTGTTCAGATCGATGTAAATCAATTTTGAAAGGTTTTTTTTTGTGTCAGCATCAACTTTTATCGAGTCTCGCCTAATATCAGAGCCTTCCATCGTCTCTGCTCTCATTATCATACTCACACTCTAATTCTAGCTCGAAAACCAATGCAAGTTTCAGAAGATTTCGAGATAGTCAACATAAACATGGCAAAACTTCCCATATGTATATCCTAAGGAAAAGCCGAATTTTTGTATTATTGCCAAATCATCGTAAAATCAAACTAATAGCTTTTTTGTCCATGGAGAAATTTCCATTCTAATGTAATAACTTCGTAAATTCATGAAAGTATTATTCTTTCTCTCTGTCTTGCACAGAATCGAGAATAAACTGTGAAAATGGTTCAAAGAAAACGAGATTGGAATGCATCGATTCACGAATCGCCACAATTCTACGTAGTCCTCAAGCGAATGAGCGTCGACTCGACAATTTGATCGTATGTCGCTGACATAACAATCACACAAGTATTCCGAAACGATAAAACTGTACCAATCGAAGCTGTCTATTGTTTTCCTATTGGAGAATGTATTCTCCATCACCCTATAGAGCTAATGTACACTTTGCTAGACAGAATTATGATGAGGCTCAAACGTCTGTCGATCGCAAGAAACATGAAATGAAATCTATTAGAATGTGTTTTGAAGATGCTGAGGAACCTTTTGAACAGCGTTGAGCATAAAATACAGTTTGATGAAATCTATTACGAAAGAGCATGAGAAACATCTCGAAATGGCTTGTGAATCTCGATGTAACGATGCTCACGATAATTTGTCATCAACAATACAATATGCCGAAGCTCTTGAGCATTTTGAACAAGAGAAACGATCTTCGAAAAGGTCGTACTATGCTATGCTTCAGGCTGACTCGGTCAATCAAGATATTGTTCGTCACGTAATCAACCAATAAAAATTGATACCTAGCTTATCGAACAGTTGACTAGCAAAATATTGTTAGAATTTCAACAGTTAACAAATACAGAAGTGCTAATTTCGGCCATCATTGTCGTTGTGCTCGAGACATATTTTGCGTCGCTTTCATCAATGTGATATAGTGTAGTACAGAAAGCACGAAAATATCTCCTTGATATGATCGACAAAAACAATGAGAAATTTGGCACTTTACTCGCGAACATTCGAAAACAACTATAAAGAATTAAAAGTCTATTAAATGAATATTTCAAGATTTATTAAAGTGGTTAGAATAAATAATCATAATAATTAAAAAATGAATAAATGATTTCATCTATATGCGTGTTCTAATACTGTGCATCACGAAACTTTGCATATATACAAGACAGAGGTAGTGTTGGAACAGTTCAAACGATAAGCGTCACCTTTTTCAAATTTTATTCGAAACTCCTTCGTTTTTTTCTTCCATATAGTTTCGTATACAACAGTTGTACAGCGTTTCGAGTAAACAAGATACTGATTCTTCAAAGATGAAAACACCATTACTTGAATAAAAAACGGCAGAATATGTAAACTGGTGGAGACTCGAGTCTCACTCGACTTTGCTCTATTGTAATAGAGACTATGATATCATGAAGTGTTGAGTAACTTGCTTAAAGTTTTCTTCACTTCCCACGTATAGAAATAAAATAACACCACAGAAGATTTCCTCTATCTAATTTTGGTGGATAGTAGCATTTTTCTCCCATATTCGTGCCGCTAGATGGCTAAACATTGGTCATTAAAAGATACAATTGTAAAACAAAACTCATTAATACTGATTGCAAGAATCTGAATTCACTGTCGCTTTTCTATTATCAGTTGTGTAATTTTATTCAACAAATATCAAACTTCAATGCCACGAACATGATCTCAATATTTGATCAGGTAGAGAAAAAAGATCAAAATATCAAACCCTATGATCTTCAGCCAAAACGACAGCTTCACTCGGATAGATTTCAGATTGAAACTGGACAATTTGTTTAGCGGTTGTTAGTCCGACCCAGGCGGTTATTCAAACTGGTTAGCTAATAGAAATTTTATCTCTTCTAATATAGTTTATGTTGTTTCATTTTTTTATAAATTTTATCGTGTCTCCTGTCTACACTTGAATGTAGTGACTTAATGAAAGTTAAAAACTTTTTTATTCGAAACGACCCTATCTTTCAAAAGAATTCTTCCGCCATTTTCAGTGTTACTCTGTATATATGAAATAAGAGAGAATAGATATGAAAGATTTCTTTTTTCGCAAACTGAAAGATTTGATAGAAGTGTTTGATATCCACCTTTTTTTTTTATAGATTCTAATGATACAAGTTGTCAAAACGTTGTTACAGTTAAATTTATTTCTCGCATGCCTATAAGAAATTTGTTAAATCTCAATATATTAAAACAGTGTTTTATGTGCATATAAAAATGAGGTAGCATCATTTTAAAATTTCAATCAATCTGAAAAATGTAAAAACATCATAAAAATTACTTCGACCTAACATATGACTTCAATTTGGACAATATCTGTTGTGTTTTGAATGAGAAGAGGATATTCTTTCAAGATAAATAATAAAATATACAAAGATTTATTGGTATTTTATTTAAAAAGTAGTGAGATGATTAAATATATTATCCAATAGCAAGAGTATCAAAGATATTTAGATATTACATCATTGAAGTTTTATTTACATCGATGTAAATTAACCAACCTTGAAGTTTTTTATATAATCGCCAACTTTGTTAAGTTTCGCTTAATATGAAAATCTTCTACTGTCTGCTGGAAAAATATTAATTAGTTTAAAAAAAGACTTGATTTTGAATTATCTTCTGATATTATCGACTAAAATATTATAAGGAATTAAGTTGTAGACACTGAGAATTTATTCAATCGGATTATTAGATGTCGCTCTTAGTTGAATAATTGAGAGTATTTAATCGTATAATTCATTTTTGTTAAAAAAATAATGGTCAATTTTCAATTAAAGTGATCTCTTTCTTTTGTTTACTAGAAGTTTCATTTTAAAAAATAATCATAAATATCTTTAATTTGTTGTATTTAATCAACCAATGAGATAAATCTATCTCTCTCAGAGATAATCCCATCGCTTTCTTTCTTTGTTCAACTTACAAAAAAAAAAAAAAAAACAAAAATTGAATATAATATTATACCATTTGATTATATTCTCTTAAGAAAAGAAAGATACTTCATTTTCTTTTCTTCCATATATATACATATGAAACCTTTTGTTTGAATAAATTTGATGAAACCTTTAGAATTTTATTGATTTCTCTATCAACTTATTATAGATTTATTCGTTAGTTTTATTTTTATTTCATCAATTCTTGTTCGATTGAAAAAAAAAAAAAAGAAAAAAAAATCATCATGCTCTTACACAATAATACGATTGCCACTGCTGGTTTTCTTTCACCTACAGAATCTCCATCATCAACAACAAGTGTCTATTCTCAAACAAATCCATCAATACCATCAACAAATCAATTTTATCAAAATTTTCCACCACCTTGGATTCAACAATATAATAATCAACGATTATTAACTCAACAATTTTTTGTACGTATATTATTTATTAATTTTATTGTTTTGTTTTGTTCTTCAAATATTCATTCTTACAGGAGTTAGAGATATTTATTAACAGGTAATCATTTTTATTTAGTGTCGCTTCTTTTGTATCTTTGCTTTATATATATATGTGTGATATTCTAACAAATTTTGAGTCTTATCACATCGTTTTTTCAGGAGAGATAATGTCTGATGATGATGATGATGAAGATGATGATGATGGTAAGATAGTTTGATATTGTCTGTTTTTTATTTTATTGTTGGTGTCGTGGTTTGCCTATTATCCCATATCAACTATCTTGCACATATATATCTTTTTTTTTAAGCACTTGATGCAATTATTCTATAAAGGAAAAATCGCATGAATGGATTATTAGTCCTATTCCATGTAGTGTGATTATTTTTGTTTTTATGCATGTATAAGAGCATGTCAATTTCTTTTGTCCATATAGGTGATGTACAGCATGAAGTTAGTTTTATTTTTCTATGAATGAGGATGATGTGCATGTATGTATGTTATTCTTTTTCTTTTCTTTTTAATACGAATCAATGTCTATCGGTCAAATTGAGTTGATAAATAAACATAATATATGAGTGTTCATTTCAATCATAGAGAAAAATGATAACCTTGTTTGAGTAGTAATTGTCACATACAAGTATACGACAAGGTCTGTTTATGTTGTACGTGTCAATTGATCAATTTTCATAGTAATCCTTGTTTGTGTCACGATCGTCATCAATTTTTTTTTTCTTCGTTTGACAGAAATTTTGATTCATTCTTAAGATATGTTTTGTACGAGTCATTGTCTTTTTGTATTAAAGAGAATAGTCAAGTCTATATTTAGAATCATTTCTAGTAAAAGCATATGTCTCATGTGATTACGAATAATCTAACATTTATGTATGCCTGCCTACACACGATGCATACATTCGTCGATTCGAATATGTGAAAGAGGAAAATACGAAAAAAGACACCAGCAGAGAAAAACCTGATCATGTATATACAATCTGCATACATACACAATTGGCTTTGTTAACAAAAGAAAGAGAACACAAAATAGAAAAAGAAAACTATAGAAAGAGTCTCCTTTACGAGATGTAATGAATGAAGATTCTTCACTATTCAAAAATTACCAAAACAATAGATAGAAAGAGAATGAGAACAACAAAAAAATTGTGGGAAAGAAAGAGAAGAAAAAAAAAATCATATTTCATATCTTTGATTATTTCGTCGTTTTGTTACTCGTCGTTATTCTTATTATTGTCTCCATCGATTTTCATAACATGCTCATCAAATGAGTCCAATAGAGACACAAAGCAAAAGACCGATAAAGAATATATATATATATATGAAAAAAAAAAAGAATGTTTCGTTGTTATTATCAAACAAAAGAAGAAGCCTACTGTAGTGTGATCACTCAATCGAACCAAACTTACACATCATTTAGAACGACAAGGAAAAAGAAAAAAAGACTAAAAAGTGTATGCGCGTATCACATCGACAATAGTACACGAGGACTCTTCTCACTTGGCGGCTCGTTCAGTTAATCTTCTCTTTTCTATCGATTACGTGCATACAACAACCACACGACTACGACTGTTCGACAGTGTGTCGTGAATAAGCAAAAAAAAAAAAAGAAAAAAGAAAAAAGAAACGAGTCTACTACATTGAAACAATCATAAAATAATCATATTTTCGTTGTGTATATGTGTGCATCTAGTTCACACGCGCACGCCATCGAACTAAACCGACATGTTGTTAATTGTAAGTGCATGTTTGTAAGACTCAAGGGAGGAAAAAAAAAAGACTTTCATCTCGTAATCGAGATATTTGAATTCTATTGTCTTTGATTGTCTCACGATTTTATATTTTCTTATGCTGGCAACTAACTCATCTTGCTCTATTTGTCTTGTTTTTTTTTTTATGTATTTCATATGATAGTTATAAAAATGTTCAATTTTTGTTTTTCTTGTTGTTATTTTTATTTATTTTTTTATTATTTAGAGTCCGACGATGTTAGCAACAGCTTCATCACATAGTATTAATAGCCGGAGTAACAACAATACGAATACAACTAGTCCCACGACAACACTTCTTACAAAAAACGATCTTATCGCTTTTCATCATCTTCAACAACAACTCGATGCATCATCATCCAATTCGGTAGGAATATTAAATATATATATATATATAACTACATGACTTCCGGCCATATGTTCATATAGACAATGACTTAGACCATTTTCTACTCTTTGCAAATTTTATCCACTCGGTTTTTCTTTTAACATCCTAATTAGATGAATGACGAGATGGTAGAAGAAAGAAGATAAGAAAGAAAAAAAAAAAGACGATACGAGAAAAAGAAAAAGAGAGTTCGGTCAACAGGCAATATTTAGATGTATGTGATCGATTGATTGAAGAGAACAGTTGAACATAATGAAAGCATCTGCTCAAGTATATCGATGTTCTATAGTGAGAAGAATTGCAATTAGTCGGTCATTCGCTTACTTGATCCGTCTGTCTGTTGTATTTATCTTAAGATCGACCGGAAAAAAAGTAACGAAACGGAAGTTATCTTATAGGAACAGGCAATATCTTGTCTTGTCTTGTCTCTTTCTTTCAAAATCAAACTTATTAGTAAAATAAGTCAAATAGAAGAGAAGAGTAATAGATACATCTTTTGATTTTATGAAAACAAAAAAATAAGCTTGTGTATGGGATGTTTATATCTAAGCAAATAGTAATTAAGCATTTATATTTCCTCGAAAATTTGTTGGCAATATATTTATTAGCAGTTTATAGATGATAACAAGTATATGTATTATTTGGTTGGTTAGTAAGATATCTACGTATTAAGAAAAGAAGAAAAAGAAATATAGACAATGACAATATCGAGTATTCAGTTAACATATGATAGTAACGATGATGAATAGAAAGAAAAAAAGAATTAGTAACATCACCAAAAATTTTTCTATATATATATATATATATATTTCTCTTGTATTCTCTGTAGTAGACACATGACTATACGTTTGCACATTTTTTTCTCTAGATTATATTATCGAAGAGTGATGATAGTATTCTCTTTTTTTCTCTCGATTTTTTTCCTAACAGTTGTTTATATTCGTTCTCTTACTATTAATGAACGAGAATGCTAACCGAATTTTGTTTTCTGTTCTTCTAGTTTTGTATGTGTGTTGTATTTTATTGATGCTACTGCTATCTTTTTTCTCTCCACCCATTTTCCCAATATAGATCGTCTTTCTTTTTTCTTTTCTTTCTTCATATTAGTGCGAGCAATGAGATATATGAGAACATTCGTCTTCTTCTATTGATTCCACGAGTTCTCTCTTTTCTTTTTCTGTTATTGTTGTTGGTGCTATATCTACAATGTTATATTCATTTCTACCATCAGATAATTATTTAACATTAAATGTAAGTTTTTGGTTGGACTAAAAATTTTTCTAAATATGTTAAGTCAACTGAAAAATAATATTGAAATAGGGTGGAGAATATAGAATGATTTATTTTCGGTTCAAAGATCTCTTCAAAATGCAAATACATGGTAAAAGAAAGATCATATTCCCGGAAGCACATTAAATTAAAGATTAGAAATGCATATAAATTAGTTTGATAGAATAGCTTAACAAAACTAGATATAATAATATATAACTATCAAAAATTTTCCTTTTGTTCTTAGCCTTTAGTACCAACATTATTAGCGGCTGCAGCCTCGTCATCAGGTTCAACAACAACAACAAGTACCACGGGACCATCATCAACAATAACTAATGGTACATATTCTTCTCTATCATCTTCAACGGACTCATCAACATTGGTTACAGTTCCTAGTCAACTTCATTCATATGCATCTACAAAAATGAATAAAATATCCAGTCTTGTAGTTGATTCAACATCTCATTTACAAAAAATTGTTAATGTATCATCACCATCATCAATTAATGAATCAATAACAACGAACAGTAATAATAATAATATTACACAACCATTATCTCCTAATGATAATGTATATGATTCAAAAAAATAATCTTTTTTTTTGTAAAATAAAAATATATAAATGAAATTTTTAGGTTCAATCAAATTCTTGTTCATCTCATTCACCTCAATCAACAAGTACAATAACACCAAATGGTTCATCATCATCATCATCATCAATAAATAGTTCTAATACAACACAAAAACGTTTACATGTATCAAATATTCCATTTCGTTTTCGAGATGATGATCTTAAAGCTATGTTTGAAGTAATCACAAAAAAAAAAAAAGATTATTTTGAACTTTTTTGTTTTCCTCTATTTAGCAATTTGGTGAAATTATTGATACTGAAATTATTTTCAATGAACGTGGATCTAAAGTATGTCGAAAGAAGAAAAAAAAATATATATATAATTTGTTCGAATATTGACAGTAAACTAAAGTGATTTATATTCAATATAATCTATAATTATTAAATATTTCAAGCTAATTAAATTTTCTTTTCTATAGGAAATTCTAAGATTATCTTTTGTCGATTTTCATTTAAAAGAAAAATTATATTTTAAATTGAATTAATTTAATCTTATTGAAATAGAAATTCAGGATCTTATATGATGAATAAATGAATTATGAAATTAAGATTTTGTTTTTATATTTTTGCTTTTCATCTTTTACTTCATCATAGTTAAGTGCAAAAAAAGTCATAGCAAGAAACAACTTGACTTGTCAAGTGGAAGAAAAGAATAGAGATTTTTTGATTTTATTAACTAACTAATCTAATAAGAAAAAACTGACAAGATGATTTAAATAAAAGATAATAGCATTTCAGCTTTGAAAAGAGAAATTTCAGTTTTTTTTTTCTATACAAATGTTATAGCAAAGTTTCTATCGTAGTGATTAAGTATGAAAATCGAGAAAAATTTTATTGAATTCTTTTGTTTTTTTTATTTTTTAAAGGGTTTCGGTTTTGTAACATTTGCATCTAGTGATGATGCTGATGCTGCTCGAGAAAAATTACATGGAGCTATTATTGAAGGACGTAAAATCGAGGTATGTATAGGAATCATTTTACTAATTAATTTTCTTGATTATGTTTGATAATTAAAAAACAAGAATATATCAAGAATAAAATCTAGCTCATATCTCTTCTTCTAGTTCTTTTTCTACTACTACTACGCGTGAATCAATATATATAGGAGGTAGAGATAATGATAAAAAAGGCAACCAACTATCACACTCTCTATTACTTTTTTTTTTACTTCAAACAACTGTTTTCGTTTGCATGCCTGTTCGTGGCTGCTTGTTCGTCTTTTTCTACATTGATCGATTGTTTTCTAATTTAAATTAGACAGAAAATTGAAATAATTAAATCAACAAATAAATAAGAGAGCATGATAATATTCAACCATGAAATGCAAGTTTAACCTTTTTTATTGGCTATAGCCTTTAGAATTATTACTTAGTTCAATTTGTGTCTCTATATGTTGTTGTCTTTTTTTTTTATATTCCTTTTACCTATGTTCGAACTAAATTAGATTTAATGTATTTATTTAAAAAAAAAATCCGATTCTCAGCGCATGATGCATGGTTGTTCGTTCATTAAAACTAAAAAAAAAAAATTAAGTGAACGATCATTAATGATAAGATGACACTCGCATGTAAAACCATGCACATTAAATATATATATATATATATGTATACACAATTGGAAACGTACTCTTTTATATATTTGATTTGATGGCAAATGTTTCAAATATAAAAAAAAAAAAAAAAGAAAGAAGTTTATATTTGTCGTAGTAGATCATGCACATATGTTTTCTTTAATACTTGACACATATCTATATGAATGGCTCGAAGATTTAAATCGAGCGAGATTTCTTTGTTTCTCTTTGCTTTTTGTCGGTGGATTGTTTGGCTCTAATTTTTTTTCTTTTTGTTCGTCTATTTCACAATTTAATTATATATGAAATTTTATATAATTAGGTTAATATGGCAACTGCACGATCACAACCAAAACTTAAACCAGTCTTAACAAATCCATATAGTTAGTTGAAATGATTTATTTAGAAAAAAGGAAATATTATTTTCTTTAGGTGTAATGATTAATACACGACAACGTCCGACATTAATCCCAGCTACACAAACTACAGGATTACGTACAGCAGCAGCAGCATTTACTACCGGTCTAGCTTTACCCGGTGGATATACGTAAGTTGTGTAAAATTGCATAGCTAATAGCTTTTTTATGTAATCATAAAATTTAAAGATCTTCATTTATTGAAGCCATTCAAACAAATAAAAATTTTTGTTTTTTTGAAGAATTTATCCTGATCAATTAACTACTTTAAGTGGTTTAACAACTTATCAAATAGCTGCTACTGCTCAACCACAACCAGGTGTTCGTTATATAACAACAACTACACCACATGGTCTTACAACGACTGGACAACCAACTGGAACTTATACATTTGGGTAATTTGAATTAGAAAATAAACAGAAAAAAAAAAGATTTGTTAACTGATTATTATTTTAGTGTTTTACCAATGCATAATGGTGTTAGTGCACCAACTGGATATTTTATAAATGGAGCACCAACAACGAATATAACTTCACCAACTACTCAATTTGGGTAAGATATATTATGTTTAATTTATTAATATGATATTTTGTGTGTATTTGTGTTTGTGTGAGAATCTTATCCTTCGTTCTTAGTCCATTATCTCCCTCAGCAGCAGCAGATGGAACATCATTACCAGCATTTGGACCTATCTTTTCTTCTAATTTTACTCCGTTGGTATGCTCCATTCTTTTTCTCCTACACAAATCAGACTCGATATAAGCACTCTGTTCATAAAAGAAAAAAAAAACAACAAAAATTGTTTAGCCGAGCATGATGCATGAGTTGCATGTCCAGTCAATGTCATTCTTATTATCTGCTGAGATTCTCTTGGCTTAATGCGTATTAATAATTACTTTCTTTTTTTTTTTACATGAAAATTCTTGTAGACATGCTTATCAAGAAACAGCATATATAACTGCAACACCAGCTGGAACTATCGGTCCTATTACCGTAAGTTAATTTTTAAATGAATAAAATTTTTTACAAGATGATAGATTTTGTTTTATAGGGTATGCGTAACAATGTTCGCTATACACCTTATTAGCCCATTGATGCCATATCATATTTTTTTCTCTCTCTCTCTTTATCGAACAGTACTAGTATCTACATACATCGATTGTTTGTTTTTTTTTTTCTTCTTCCTCTGTTATTTGAAAAGCTGTCGTTCTTCTTTATCTCATGTATATATATATATATATATAAACGTGCTTCCTTTTTCTTCGTTGCACACAGTGAAAACTTTGTTTTCTGTAATCGATGCGTACTGATAATCAAAACATATTCAAAAAAACAAACAAACAAAAAAAAAACTTATAAACCTTTTCTTTCTAATTGCTCAAGTTGTGCAATGTTTTCTTCTTTTCATTTATTCATACATGTGTGATGTTGCATTTATTCTTTATCATCGATCAAAAAAAAAACAAAAAACAAAGAAAAACAGAAAACAAATCATGTGTGGTGCTATATTATGCTTTGTGTGTATGTGTGTGTATACCTTGTTTTGTTCTTTTATGTAAAAAAAAAAGAAAATACAAATGAAGAAAAATCAAAGCTTTATAAAAAAAAAACACAATGTAAAAGAATCATTGCCGAATCGATGAAGATCTGTCTTTTTTTTTTTCTTTTGTTGTTTTTTTTTGTTTTCTGCTGTTATTACTATTATTGATTTGCCTTTATCTTGTCGTTCTTTGCAAAATGATATTGGTAAATTAATGTCTTCTGATGGTTTTTCTTTTTGTTATCTGAACTTTTTTCTTCTCTCGTGCGATGATGATATTCGATTGTCTGAACATATATGATCATAAAGAACATTTTCTTTTTTTACATAAACATATATACTTGAAACAAACAAATGAATGGCTATAGCTCATTTTATTCAAAATGAAAAGAAAAAAGTCTTTAAAATAATTAAACGATAGACATTAGAGAACAGAAATAAAGAATTACAATTTGTATTTTAATTAGATTGTCACTATAAAAATATAGTTTTACAAAAAACAATGACATATTCTGAAAATGCTTGGAGTATTATTATTGCTTTGTAGATTTATTTTATTAGTTTACAATTATATGATAGGTAATAAATCGAATGCAATAAAGATATCTTCATTAGTATTAGATTCCAACGAATTGGACTTTGTCACTAGTTTCAAATTTCTCACCATTATAGAAATATCTTTTTATTAATAAAAAAAAAAACGATTGTATATTTTGATAGAATTTGAAAGTGTTTATCATGTTGTATAGCGTCGAAGGACGAAGCAAGTATGAGATTTGACGACTCATTTATCCTATCTTATTAAAACTTGCTCGATCACTTTATTCAATTCCAGTGTAGCTAAAGCTAATGTCGAACGACAATTTAGTGCTGATGGTTTGAAGGTCAACTCCAGATAAATCCATAAAAAGTAAACAACACATTACTTATGCATTCAGTAAAAGAAAAAGAAATAAATGATAGTCATTCATTTTCGGTCTCATTATATATTTTTTTGTTTTTTTGAATCTATTTACATTTATTAAATATACTTTATTTGATCTAATGTAATAAAAGAAATAATAATCGTTACATATGCTTAAAAAAATGCATAATAAAACATACGTTTTTATGCTAGATCCTTGATAAGGCAAGGCAGTAGCGGAATTTATTATTAGATTGTTTTAGATGGTGACAGAATCAATGATTATTCTATTGCAAAATCAATCTTTGATAGACAATCGTCTAAAACATACTAAAACTCTCTGTTGGATACCGAAGAAGTAGATGATAATAAACGAAAAATCGATTTGTGAAACATCAGGATTTTTCCTTATTAGGGCTATTGAGAGTACGACTTGAATTCTATAGGTATCAGTGAACGTATGTGGATGAGAATCCTTTAATATATTTTCCAATGAAAATGTTCTTTTACGAAATATCATTTTTTTGTTGAGTACTGAAAATTAATATATCTATAAAAAAAAATGTATTTTCAATAGAAAATAAGTCATGTCTAAGTGCTCTATAGAGATTTCCTACTGTGACACGATCTAAAAGGAGCCTTGAAGTAAAGGGGAAACAATTTGAACTCCCCCGCAGATCGTGCAAACATTGTTGATATACTTATATCAATAACATCTCGATATAACAGAAGAACTACTTCCTTATTGGATTTCTCAAAAATTATGTAAAAGAATACTGTGAAAATGTATCTTAAAATAGATTGAATAAAACAATCTCCTTGTGATTATCAACAATATCTATATCGTGCTTCACATTTTTAAACCCAGAGGGATTGCACTAACCGCTTTCAATTATTATAATAGAATTGTATGTGAATATTTAATGTGCGTTTAAATAGCACAATTAGAAAAAAAAAGTAATATGTCCGTGAAATTTTGATGCATGATATCTTTGCTTTATGAATGGTGTCAGTAGAGAGACATCGTTCTTTTCTAATTAAAATTTCTGATATTGCTTTCCAATGACCAAAACAATTCGTTCAGTATCACAATCGATAGATAAATTGAATAAAATTGTTAACGAACAAGACATGGTCAAATCAACCCTGATGTCTCGTCATGAACTAACTCTTCGGAACTCCTTGTTAAAAATAACTGATTTCGAAGAATAATATTGAACTATAATGGAAGAGTTGCATGTCGATGGATATCAATATAGATTCGAAAATGACAGAATTTTCCTAATAAATTTTAAACATTTGTTATTATTATTATTATTATTTCAGCTGCAAATTCTCACAAAGAACATCGTTTAAAAGATATTCCAATGTCATCTCTTCTACTCTTAATCGACAACAAAACATCAAGGTCACCTTTGATTAGAATAAATACATACTAATAAAGTATAATCGATCATTGCCTCAATTTTTAACTATTCATTAATCAAATATAAGCATTTGACGTGTATTTTAAACGTCTAACTATGTTTGAAATATTTAATGATGACTTTTTGTCTTGGAAAGTCAAAAAAAAAATATTAGATAAGATTTAATTTTTAGAAAACATCATCTGATAAGCTATGCTTCCTTTCTCCTCAAACTTATCCTATTGACGACAGAACCTCTGCAGATTTCACATCGCTTCTCGGTCGAAACGATGTTCATTTGATGAATGCTAGAGAGTAATAGAAAAATCTAAAATGGTTTGATTTTCCAGGCCTTTATTCTTGGGATATCGAAATTATAGTAAATTTTTACACAAAACATCGTGGTTACCTTCTGGTCATGTGAAAAGTTTCGATTTCAAACTTTGCAAGAATAGAATTCTCAATGAGATTAGTACATTGTTTAAGTTTTAGCTTTTCTTGCATTTTCTTTACGAAGATATCAATTTACTTTTACATATGAGAGAATTTGGAATATTGAATATTTCACGATAGGAGATACTAGAAAAGTTACAACTTGTTCAATGAACTAATCTCATTAAGAACTTTGTTCGTACAAAGTTTGAGGTTAAAACTTTTTCGTGACCTGAGAAGACCACAGTTTTTTTGTTGACAAAACCTGGTAAAACATCGATATCTCAAGAACGAAGGTCCAGATTTTTCTATTACTCTTTAGCACTCATCAAACAAACGTCCTCTCGGTCTGAAAGCAATTTGATATCTGGAGAGGTTTTCTCATGATGGCAAATTTTCATTAGATGTCGCTCAACAACAGATGACTGTCATATGAAATCTATTTTTAAAAAACTTCAATAATTTGTTTTTCCTTTTATCGATTTTATGTTTAGCAAAAATTGTTATTTGAGATTAAATTTATCATGCACTTTGACAATTTATTCTTCCCTATAAAGGTTTTGTAATCGTTTCTGATTGGCTGATTTATTAATCTCTTTCTTTCGTTCTAGTTCAATAATTTATTCAGTTTAATCATTCATCATATAGAATTTTTGGTGTTTTTTTTTTCTTTTCTAATAATGACAAGTACACCTGGTCGAAGTCCAGGTTCTTTTCGTGGTTATACAAATGAACAAAAAACTTTACGGTCTAAACTTGATTTAATTATAAAATGGGGACGTGATTTAAAAAGTAATATTATGAAACAATCATGTAAAGCTTTACAAATACATAATACTAATACACGTGAAACAATCGATCAAATTCATGATGATTTAGATGATTATAAACGTAAATTAGATCGTGAACTTGGTCTTATTCATGATATATGTGATGCATTAGTAATAGATAATCAATTAACAAATGGTGATGAAGAAAATCTTCATGATGAAATTCTTGAAGCATTACGTCGTTCACCAACATATACATCACTTGAACAACATATATTTGATGATCAACGACCACGTATTCATGTTAAACGACGTTCAAGAATTCATCCATTATAAAGAAAATGAATAAAATAAACTTTATATCATTTTTCTATAGACATCAGCTGTACCATCATCATCTCAACAACAAAATACGGAAGATGATAATAGTCAAATTATTGATGATAGTGATGATGAAATTATTGCTTTAAGTGATGACGATACTCCAGGACGGTCGAATAGTTCACCGAAAAAAGTTATATGGACTTCATCAGATATTCAAATAACAAGTGGTAATTCTCAGTCACAATCATTACATAATCCTTATCGTATTGGTATTGCTGATCCAAGTATACGATCAATATTTTTACCACCACCAAATTCTCAAACAATGTCAACATCAAGTGGAGGAAGTAAACGTTCTCAAGGTTCTAATCGAAAAATTTCACCAACAAAACGAACGACTGGAACTAAATAAGCACTATTATTATTTTGTAATTATTCTTCGTATTCCGATATTTAAAAGATTAGTTTTTTTTTGTTTTGTTTTTGTAAAACAAGTTATTCTTCTCAGGTTCATTTCATTAACTTTTGTTTATATCACATGTTTTGTTTTTTGACAAATAGAGCTTATGCATTAGTCGGTATTGCTTAAAATAGTGAGAATAAATTATGACAACTATAAATGATTGTATGTATTGATGGATTAAGCTAGTATGAAATGAATTTTAGTTGAATACTTGGATCGGATACCCAACGCAGAGCATAAGTTTGGATACCGAACATGAAAACAAGTGCCGGTTCAGATTCCGCATATGATCTCATACTCGGATCTTACTCGGCAATTAGTGAGATTTCGATGTTTGAAAATATTTTTACTTTTTCAAACTTCTAATTTAAAATAGAAGCAGTAACTGAATACATACAGAGGAAAATGTATTATCGTGATGGAAAAAGCATTTATATACGGCATGATCAAGCGTTACGGAATTTCATTCTTTTTCTGAAAATCGGTTTGAACCAAGATGGAAACAAAAAAGCTAAAAACGACCAGATGTTCATCACCAGCATCCGGTTCTACATCACATGTTATATTTTTCAATAGAATCCAACGAAAAACAATTCTTCGATCGGAAAAAAATAAAAGTTGAAGTTCTTTTTTTTTATTAACTAACTACTTCATTTTGTTCAGAATTCGATACTAATTTCAAATCTGTGCAAAATTATGAACAAAAACAATGCAAAACGTTTAATGATCTAAAAATATCACAAAATTCAGATATTAATAAAATTCCGTAATGCAATATTTCTAGAAAACAAAGACGAATATTAAATCAGCCTGTGCTCAAAAATTAGCAATATAAGCGAGTTTTGTTACAGAATCTCATCAAAAAATAGAAATAGTTGTTGAACGCATTATTTTGGTTTGTAGACATCTAACATTTGTACGATCCTTGTTTGATAATGTATTCCACTATCATCTTTTATATAAATTTTCGCATTGTCCATTCAAAGATAGATTTCCTATGTCCAGATTACTCAATACTGCTCACGAATAGAAAAGCTTCTATTTCAAATACTATTAATCGTTCTACTTTAAATGGTCGATTCAGCTTTCTTCACTTTGAAGTTCAAATTCTGCCCATGTATGGGTGACCGATAGTTGATCATGTCATCTATGTATCCAAACTTATGACGTTCGTCATCAACAACGAGCAAATGTATACTTGGCGAAATCGATCGAGTTTTAGAAACTGCAAGACTGAGCACCACTGTCAACTTTTGATCTCATGAGATCATATATTAATAAATAAGAAAGAAGTATTCATAGCTTAAAATTATAAAAAATACATTAATAAAACTACTTTGAAGTATTTCAATAAAGAATTAAAATCTTGCACGAGCTATAAGAATAACAAGACACATTATTTTTTTCGATGAATTCTTCAGACTATTATGTCTAAGCTTAAATTTTCAACCAAAACTAGCTAGACTTTATTAAAAAAAAATCTGCAAATATGTTTAATGTAGTCTTGTGTAGATGTAATCAAAATTCGCTGTAATACTTAATTCGTTCGTTTCCGAACGATATTCTCATATGTAATGGATGTTGATAAACAATTAACCATCATTGAAGAATTCAAATTGAATAAGAAATTCTAGCAGGCTAAGCATTACAACGAATATTGGTTATATTGATACAAGAGTACATAAGATATGTTTCCAGTTTTTTCTGTTCAATAAGTTCTTGGTATTTATGGTTGAAACTTTAAGTAATAAGGTATGTGTCTATATTAGAAAGAGAAGATCAAACGACCATAGCGTAAAGATTTTCATCAAAAAGAAATAATTACGTATTTTGTTATTTTTATAACTCATGCAACTTTATAGTTCCTAATTGAAGTATTTCAAAGCAGTTTTATGAAAGTGTTCTTTATAATTTTGAGCTATGAATATTTTGTTCGTAGTTATTAAAAACCTATCTCATTTGATCAAAAGATGACCGACATGTTCAATTATTTTCTTCGATAAAATGGCTTTTGAGTCACCAAGTACATTAAATTAATACGAAAGTAAATTTTAAAAAACAAATCTTCAAAATATTGTTAAAAATCTACGGAAGCTGATATGTTCTGAATTCATATTACAATAGTTAAAAGATATATAATGTAACACTGCTCAATCCGATATAAAAAATTCTATTCGACAAATATAATTTCTTTTATGTTTAGTTAAAAATAACTCTATGGAATGAAAAGAGAAAATAGTGTGATGATGCTTTTATGCTCAATGAGACATCTCAGAAATATCTTTTCTTTCTCTCTCTCTCTATATATAAATGATTATCTACTAATAATACATTTTCCTACATGAAAAGGAAATGGTGAAATTATAACATGCAACAACGCGCAGGAAAAAGAGATTCAAAGATGTCAGTTACGATCTATCGAGCAGTGAATGTGTTCAAATCTTCTACTCATCAAAAAGGGACTATTTCCGTAAAAATTATCGAAATTAAGAGAAATACAGGCGAGCATATTTTGAGGTCGTATTCTGTTTATGTTTGTCTGATCGTATATCCCAGAATTCTCCGAGACGCTTCATTTTAGAAAATTGCTTTTTTGTTCGTTTATAAAAAGCATGTGACATTGTAGTACCTGTCAGAACCCGTTTTATGAATTAAGCTCTTTTATAATTAGTTTGTTGAGCATCTCCTGAAAACGTTATGTTATAGACCTGAAAATTTCATGCAATTTGAATGTATTTCGTCCAAGATCGATTTTTGAGTGCAAGAAGTTTTGTGAGAGATTTGAAAACTTATGGTTCATCATGCTTTAGGAGATTAATGCATTTTGATAATGAAATTAGAAGTTGAGAAAACTATCAAATATCATTTTCTAATAGTTTCTACGTGGATTTTAATTGTCTTATTAACTAAAAAAGTGTTGCCTACAATTTGAAAATAAGGTCATAAAGACGATAGAAGATAGTGAGTGTTAATCGATACTTTGTTATAGATGGTAACTGATCAACTAAAGTTTATTCTGTGTTAGTAGTTTTTTTTTTTAATTAGAATAACTTTAGTTCTTTCTCTCTTCTTTATATATAGTTAGATAAACCATGACGAGTTGATCAAGAATTTGTGTGTTTTCAATTTTTTGAAATGATTTTTTAGGGAAACAATTCCAGTTTTTTCTGATGATTGGCTTTTTTTTTTGTTGACACAACGTCAATTTTTGGTAGCCGACAAATTATCAATATTTTGTGTTTTCTTCAATTTTTAAAACTGTTTGTTTCAGATTTAGCATGAAAAACTGAATCCAGAAAACTCATTTTGAAATTTAAAAGAAATGAAAAAATTGATCTGTTTTTCGGAAAATGTAGACCCTCCTAAAAAACTGGAATTTTTCCCCTAAAAAGTCATTTGAAAAAATTGAAAACGCCCGTATACTTGATCAACTTTCATCTAACGATATCAAAGAAAAAGAAAAAAACAAAAAAATTTCTTTTTTAATTTTTCGTTTTTGGCATACTTAAAGGACAATTTATATGAAATATTGCATTCTTCAATTCAAGTTTAATGAATTGTTAACATATCATTAGTTTTGACAAGTTTTTCATACATTACCGAAGTCAAAATAGCTTTTAACTTTGGTAAATGATCATAAAATGCTCCTGCTTGCAACAACGCAGCTCATACGCTAAACATTTTATGTTTAAATTCTTTTTCTTTTATTTTCTTTGAAACAACGCGTTTACTCGAAGTTCCGGCAATTAAATTTAAATAAGCAAGAAAGAAAAAGGTAAATCTCAATGGTTGCTTACTTCGTTAAAATTTATCGGGTTCACAATAAATTAGTTTCATAGAAAACTATTATTTAAAAACTTGAGATTTTGATAGCTAACTATGACAGTAGCAATAATACTAAATTTTAAGATATTGCAGATATGACGGAATGCATTTTAGCAGAGTGTCTACAATAAAATGAAATTGATGTGGTGAGGAGGTGAAGAATGTGATAAAAAATATTAATTGCAACTCGATAATTCGAATACTTTCTATCAAAACAATTCAGTTAATATTAGTATATTACGTATGAAAATACGCATGAGAAGTAATTAGTGAGCAAAATGTATTGAGACAAATGTTCGAGAAAAGTTTTAGGAAATGACAAGAAATTTAGTTCATTTGATTATTATTATTTTCGCTTAAATTCTTCTTTTCAATAAAGAAGTCAGTCGAATGATTGCTATACAACATTCTTTAATAGATTTAACATTATGAATTATGTCTATAATCAATGAATAAAATATAAATTTGCATTATATATTGTTTTTCAAATCACTTGAAGTCTAGTTGTCATACATAATTGTTCTAGATTATTAGTAACATTTTTCTCTCATCACGAATTATATATTGATAATAACGTATAAATTCGTTAATCGATTGATGTAACCAGTATAAGATCAAGTAAGTTTTATCATGTTTCAAATTGGAACCCAGATTTTCTATAAAAAAAAAAGAATCTAGGCTTTACTATATTAACTTAAAAAAGTCACGCTTCATTCTATATCATTAAACTTTTGGATAAACGCATCCATTTCCATTTGTGATAAATAACTGTCACTAGACAAACGCTTCAGATAATTCTTTATTATATATTTTTATTTTTTTGCACGCAATATTTTAGAAGAAAAAAGATAGCACTTTATTTAATGCATTTTTATCGACTAAGATTTTTCAGATTTCTATTCTTGGTATGATAAGATGCCTAACAACAATATCAGTTCAACCACTAATATTGGTTATCCATATTCTGTTGATTTAATACCACCTATTGTAAAATTTTGGCTTTATCT
>CAJNOL010002860.1:0-30440 GCA_905250125.1 Rotaria sordida | reverse complement strand
AGCTTTGCCTTCGAATCATCCCTATTTGGCTACTTCCTACAACAACATCGGTGGAGTGTATAACAACATGGGTAACTACTCGAAAGCACTTGGATTTTACGAAAAAACACTTAAAATCTTCGAAAAAGCTCTGCCTCCGAATCATCCTCAATTGGCTCAATCCTACAACAACATTGGTGAAATATATAGAAACATGGGTAACTACTCAAAAGCACTTGGATTTTACGAAAAAACACTTAAAATCTTCGAAAAAGCTCTGCCTCCGAATCATCCTCATTTGGCTACTTCCTACAACAACATCGGTCTAGTGTATTGCAACATGGGTGACTACCCGAAAGCACTTGGATTTTACGAAAAAGCACTTAAAATCTTCGAAAAAGCTCTGCCTCCCAATCATCCCTTATTGGCTACTTCCTACAACAACATCGGTCAAGTGTATAACAACATGGGTGACTACCCGAAAGCACTTGAATTTTTCGAAAAAAAAGCACTTAAAATCTTCGAAAAAGCTCTGCCTCTCAATCATCCCTCATTGGCTACTTCCTACAACAACATTGGTGAAGTATATAGAAACATGGGTAACTACTCGAAAGCACTTGGATTTTTCGAAAAAGCACTTAAAATCTTCGAAAAAACTTTGCCTCCGACTCATCCCGATTTGGCTACTTCCTATAACAATATCGGTCTAGTGTATTACAACATGGTCAACTACTCGAAGGCACTTTCTTTCCTGGAAAAGGCACTTACTATAGCACAAAAATCACTTCCACCTACACATCCTCTAATTAAAATAATCATAGATAACATTAACCGCTTAAAAACGATGTGAATTTGTTTTCTTTTTGTTTGCTCAATAAATTCGATTTTATTGCTAATAGTACTATCTGGCTTTCCTCGGCTCTTCATCGCGCACTTGCATGCGCGGCTAGGGGATTCTCAACGAACCTGCTAGAGTAGAAGCGAAGCGAACTGCGCTGAACTGCTGTGGCACTCTCCTTAAGTGTGATGTACACAATGGAGGATAGGAATCATACGAACATAGTGACTCTATGAGTATTAAACTACTTTGTCCTCTTAGGAACGGGGATGTACCTTCTCAGGGTACGAAGTCACTTGAAGAACTGTGATAACAAAGAAAAATAGATGTTGCCATTACAAGGACATTACTATAAAAAGAAGAATAATGGCTTAACTTATGATTAAACTTCTCTACTTCCTGGCTATTAGTAATTTATGCTAATACGCAAAGTACCCAACTTTTCAATAGTGACTAAAACCAATCTCACTAACATCCGCATCTCAACTACTCAGGCTCCCAAACACCCACTAATGTCCACTTTGTATTATTAATAGAAAAAATACATCTTCAACCAAGGCGATCAAATCGACCATCGTCACACTAACACTGACAAACACTCATGATCTATCTTTTGATCCCAATATGTGCCATCGTGGAATCACTTTTTTTTATTAAATTTTTTTTCTGAAAATGTCAAAATAGTCCCCAAAAAAGAAAAATTCAATTAACAATCAGTATCACCACATTCAATGGCAGTTGCATCCAACTTATATTCATTGACATCCACAAAAATATTCAATTAACTTGTCTCTGAATACAATTAAAATGAATTTCGTAATGTATTTATAGGGAACATGCCTTAAAATATGAGAAAAACATCTAAAAATGAGGAAAAATAGCTAAAACAAGGAATAAAAGAGCTGAAATACACAATAGCATCTCTTTGAATTTTAAAACATGTTGTTTGCATCCATTTTGCATTGACAAACATCAAGAAAAAGATAGAATTCACTTCATGTCATACAGTAAGACATATTTTCTTATGACCTTCTTCTCGAAAACACTGATATAGATCGAGTAATAGGTAATTAAATTATACTTACATGCAATTGAAATCTAACTTATATTCACCAATTATCGCAAAAATATAGAACTTATTTGACAATATGAAAAAATTTTGGTTTTTAACTATTCTCATATGCTATTTCATTAGCAAATATATCTCAAAATGTGTAGTAATACTCAAAATCATTCATCACAACAAAGGTGACATATGATTAACATCCAATTCATATCTGCCACATTGTTGATTCACATCTTTCGAGAGTCACCACTGCCGACTAAAACTTGTTCTATAAGTTGGGTGTGGGTGTGGCTGTAGTGTGGGTGGGTGTGGGAGTGCGTGTGTGGTTGTGGGGTGTGGGGTGTGGGGTGTGGGTGTGGGTGTGGGTGTGGGGTGTGCTGTCAATATTCTCTGGACATCCACACCCACACCCACCCTCCGATAACGATCGACCTCCATCACTCGATCGACGATATGTTGGTGGACGTCATTTTGAACGATTACGAGAAGTTATGAGTTTCATGATCGAAGTCTATCGACCATTTCATCGTTCACGTGATTGGATGGAATCATCCAATTCGAAATTGTACGGTGCTGTAAGCGACTATGAAGATGCTGAAAAAGGTGTACGAGAAGTAATTTACACATTTATTCGTGAAACATTTCAAATGGGTATTTCATGGTTAACTCAAATGTATACATTTCTTATTGATCATTTTGCTAAACATGTATCGGAAAAATTACTTTCAGAACCAGAATTTTCTCATCTGAAACGACATACAAAATTTCTTAGCATGGTCAATCTTGATTATCATAAAACAACAAGACAATTTATTCGAAAGGCTATTGCTGGTTTCAAACATTGTCATTATGCAAAAATGGCTTATGTCAGTCATGGTGTAAGTTTGAATACTCAACGATTAGATCGTTCATTAATATCCAATAGTAATAGTGAAGAGAGAGAAGAACAAAACGAACAATTCTATCTCACTAATCGACTTTTGGACTATGGAAAAACGATGATTCAATTAAAAGCTACATCTGATCCGTTAAGTTTTATCTTCAGCGATGGAAAATTTTTGCCGGCTACTCGTGATCCACTCAAAAATGATTATCTAAAACCGACGCAACGGACTGTAGAAGAATTATACAAAGCTGTACGTGGACATCTAGTCTATGATATGACGACGAGTTTTTTTGCTAATGTCGTTCTTGAAATGCAAGAATTTAGTAAATCGATACCATTCGATAAAGGTCTAGTTCCACGAATTATGAGTATGTCCGATGAGCAAATAGCCTTATTAGCTAATATTCGTATTGATGAACAACAATGTAAATTAAAATATATTGACGAACGTCTAACAGAATTGGAAGAAACACGTGATGCTGTTGAAGTTGTATGTAATGAATTTTATAAAAATCGAGAAGATAATGAAATGTCAATTGAATCTACATCAGAGATGAAGCGAAATATTCGTCTTAATCATAAAAAACTTCGAGAAAAACAACGACATAAAATCGAAGATCAATTACCTATTGATCGTAAGGAGAAGACGACCATTGATGAATGGTCCACAACTGTTCTGAGCCATAGCGGAAACACTTCCGATAATGACGATGATGAAGAAGAACTTATGTCATTAGATAATAATGATGATATTGAACAATTTCTCCTTCAAATATATCGTAAACATGATGAAATTGATCTTAAATATGGTTTTCTTGATGATGATGAAGAAGAAACCGATGAATATATCAATGATCAACGACCAATCTTGACTGATGCGACTACAGTGGACATTGAAAATGAAAATCATCAGCAAGACGAACTTAACCATGATTCTTTAAGATCTGAAGCACCAACTACAGAACAAGATGCATCAAGAGGAGAATACATCGTTCTTAATGAATCCACATGATTGACAAAATCAAATAGTAGGTAGGTTGTTTATTCGTTCATATCTCTCCTTCGAATATTTATATATAATTTTTAGATCAATAGAATATCACTTCCAAAACGTGGATCTTAAGTTGCGATGACATTTTATAAGTTTAAAAGTCTACAATAAGAATTTTTCATTATCGTTGAATTATTCAAAACCCATGATTTCAATTAGTCATAAACCAGAAAGATAATCAATAGCAATCTTCGATTATTTTCATTTGTTTTCTTTTCTTTTTAATATTAAAATAAATATCATGTATTTACAAATAACTTCAAGAACTTTTGCATTTTGAATATTTTACAAATAGTTTATATTTTACTATTATCCACATATTGTGCCATTTGCGTCAATAACACTAGAATACTCTGCTATTTGTCATGATATTAAAATGATAAAGTCAAAAATAATAATAATAAGTATTTTATAAAATCAACATTCTTATTTTACTCATGCACAATCATAGTTTCACTCAACTACGATCTTATTCATCATGGTGATAAGAGTTTTTCATAGAAAATCATCAATGATAGTCTCATATTTCATAACAACGTCATAATAATTCTAATTGTCCAGTCGACGAAAATGGATAATAAAGATAATGAAAAAAAGATCGACTTCTGTTCAGTTGTGATGGGTAGATGAGAGTTTAAACGAACGTTCCATACTATAAATAATAAACACTATTACAGTTTAATTTGAAGCAAATTTAAGACACATTTGAATCAGTGAGGACGAGCACGATACATTCTTGTTCTTAAACTACGTAACTGTTCATTTTATTTATACAGACAGCCGTAATCAAGCTCGAAAAAATGTAAAAAGCTTCAAAGAATATATATGATCTGTCATGTTTTATTCAAAAAAAAATCTCCTCGCGTTGTTCATAATGTTGCACGTTTATCTAACAATCGATTTAATGTTTTATACATCGTTCGTATGCTGATTGATATCATAAGTTTTTTTTTCGACATTTTCCATTTTCAGTTTCATGGTTGACATTTGTTTGCCTGTTTCATCAATTGTCGTATTTTTCTCATGATGAATCATCATTAATTCGGCTAGATCTTCAAAATGATCGATTAATTTCTGTTGTTTTTCTTTAATTTGTTTTAATAATATAGATGGATTCGAAAAATTTTCGTCGTACTATTATGTATCGAATCATTTTGTTCAATACCACATTTCCCATACATCTATAAGTACATTTGCTGCTTGATGTGTATGTTATTTGACTAGTTCATTATTCAAAACGAAATTATGAATATATTTTTCTCATCGAGATAGTACAAATTTTTCTGCCACGACAGCTGTAAGTAGAGCAACGACTAAAATATCAATCGTACTTGCTATGGCAGCTATCGTACCTAATGATTATAGTATTTCGAATTGAATAATTCAACATTACAGACTAATGAACTTTTCTTTCGGATCGATGTCAGAGTAATTCGACAGAGAGAATGAAAAAATTTTTTGAACGATGTTTTTCAAAGAGTTATCTAAAACAAATCGAAAAAGTCGTAGCAAGATGTGTGAGAATCGAAATCCTTGATTTTTCAAAAATTAAAATAAATATGTTAGGACTAAAGAGAATATCGACTTAGTATTGTTATGTAGTTCTTGTGGGTATGAGCAAAGACAAGACCCACACCCACACCCACACCCTGAACTCTAAATTCGAAAAACTGGAATTTGTTTCGCATTAATTTTTCTATTCTCAACATGTTGCATTCATATGCATCTTGAATGTATTACTAACATTATAGGAAAAGACGTTTACTGAGATTGGTTTGTGATTATGAAACAGATATTAGACATAATTGACCTACATGTCAAGTATTATCTGAGAATGATATATTTTTTTTTCTCTTTGAAAACATTAATCAATTAGATCAATAATGAAAAAAGAATTGGAAGTCATGTCTTCTGAATGAGGATATACATCGAATGGTGTTTCATTGATGACAACTTGATTAACAAGTCATCTTCCCGCTACACTGCACTCACCATATATTGATAACTCATTCATATCGGACCTCCGTTTATTTATCATTTACAATCCTTTATATATAATGAAAAATTATAGAAGTGATGCAATAACATGTACTGTAATGATGAATATTTTCTACTAGTCTATGAGTGTAATTATGTTAGTTCGTTGTTTTTTCGTTACTTGTATACAAGGCACGAGCTATAGGAAAGAAAAAAACCATGTTTTTTTTTTTCATGCAATGATTATAAAATTCTGTTTGTTTGACGATTTCGGATATAGAAAAAAAAAGCGTTGATGTATTTTGTTTTAATTTAAGAGACAAGAATGAAAAATTTATCTTGTTTATTGCAATAAAATCTTCGTAAAATTCTTAAAAAAAAAGAAAAGAATAATAAAATCATTAATTTATTTTGATTCGATTATTCGACATCAAAAATCTCTATTGTTGGATTGATACATGAATATTGTCAATTACTTCTACAGTACGAACTTTGATTGTAATTTCAATAGAATATGTATTTCGATGACATGGTAATAGTTAACATACAAATAAATTTTCTCTAGAAAGCCGTAGCTTGAGATATAAGCAATCTATGATAATTATTTCACTGAGTTATTATTAGATTCATTCATTCTACTCACAAGAAAAACTCCGTCATTGTCTAATCACTATTTTCACTAAATTTAATAGGTTATAAGTAATATACCGTGTCGATTCCAAATGCCAATACGAGAACTACAGCTAAGGCTTCAGAGATTCATTTTATACAGAACTAGTTTTTTCTAGCGAAAGATTTCTTTTTTGTCAAAAACTATTTTAATCTATCCCCGCCTTGTATAGCATGTCGATTCGACTATAAACAGTATTTTTTTCGTTTTAGAAACATTAATAAGACCACTAGAAACAATTTTATGTTTTTCCTTCTGATCTTCATAACAAAAACTATGCTTCTTTTTCTCTGACTTTTTCAAAGAAATAAGTTTTGGAAGAGAAGTGTCTGTCATATTTAGGTTGAGTGTGCATGGTTAGATGAATTTCGCATCTACATTTTATTGTTTTTACTGAAAAAAAAAAGAGTTTAAATAATATCACTCGTTAATTACAATTATTAATATAATTGCACAAGCAAGATAAGAGAACTGTACTCTCTCATTTCATATACTTTTCTTCTATAATAATTTGAAAAATTGGAAACCTTTCATGTTGATTTTTCCATTCTCAATATGTTTCATTCATATTCATTTCTAATTTGTTACTAACATCACGAAGAAAAGTTGTCCATTCACACTGGTTGTGATTATGACATAGATATTAGTCATAATCGATCTACATGCTAAATATTATCCGAGAAAAATATTGTTTTTCTTTTTTTTTTAAGATCATTAATCAATTAGATCAGCAATGCAAAAAAAAATTGGAGGTCATGTTTTTTTTGAATGAGTACTGTGATTCGATAACAGTAGTGGTGTTTCATGTGCGATAGCTTGACCAACAACCCATCTCCCACCTACGCTACACCTGCTATGCGTATCGATAATTCATCCAATTCGGACCTCCATTTATTCATCATTTATAATTCTCAATATATTATGAAAAGTTATGGAAGTTATGCAATGACATGTGTTGTAACGATGAAATCTCTTATTACTCTATAGGTGTAATAATGTTAATATTTTTTTTTGTATTTTGTTAGTCGTATACAAGACAGAAATCATAGGAAGAAAAAAAAAATGACTTTTTGATGAAGCTTCCAATATCACACATTTCAGTAGGCGAACTACATGAAATTTTATGGATGTAATTGTACACCAATCAAATTACTTATTTCAAAATGATTATTTTTCGTTGTGTTTGTTCCCTTAGAGATCGTAAATAAAGATATCGATGGTAATTGAATATGGCCGCAGAAATGATTCCATCCGAATCGATTTCAATCTCTGGTCTTTATCGAATTTGACTAGTAATATTTTAATTAATTTTTAGTAAGAAAAAAAATTGATTAAAATCAGACTTTTTTCTGTTTTCTTATGTGGAAAATTTTTCTTGAACATTTCAGTTTGGTTATTTCGTGGATGGCATACCAAACAATGACAATTGAGTTTTATGCAGTTTTAATATAGAGAATTGATCAACATAATCGAGCACCCACCCTAATGACAATCTCCAAGTTGACATTCAATAGAAGAATACATGAGAGGACAAATTACAACGCTCAAGATAAAGAATCATGCATTGATATTCTGAACTTACAATGAATTTCTCTTCCTAAATCATATGAAAGTACATGCTGATCGAACATCTTCCGCAGAGTTAAAGGTACATGACTCCTTTCTGCTGTTAAAAACCGAAATATCAACTACACAAAATTAAATTCAACAGCGACAATCCAATATTACACATGCTTTAACCAGTCATTAACGACCTCCCAAAAAATTTATCGTAAACTTTACCTTCATAAGCTATTTTAATCGATTGTATCGATGCATTATTAATGAAGAATAATATTTCGGAAAATCACATTAGAATCAGCCGTTGAATATTTTTCCGAAGAGTTGGCAACAAAGCTTTTGTAATGTCCCCTTGTAGTTACGATTGGAAGACAATTTTGAGAATGACTCAATCATCAATGTGAATAGTAAAAAAACAAAATAAGAAACGTTCTATAATCGATCGTCGTACAATAATAAGAAAATTTTCTCTTTCATCGTCGCATTACATTTCTTCCGTTCTTTATACAAAGAAGAAAAAAAAATGAAATTACACATACACCTTATCTCACATATTGAATAAATATACATGTTGGAAAAAACAACTTATATATACATGCGTTTCAACAAAGCATACTATACACAAAAAACGAATAGTGATGTCTAACAATACTACTCAATCTCTTCTTACAACACCTCTTGAACTTATCTATTGTCTTCTGAAGAATATCAATCAAATTACAGCTTCCTTTTCAACTCGAGATGTCCGTATACAACCTGATACGACTACAGACAACTATTCTGATTTTCAGGTAAACGCTTAGAGAAAATATAGTTCGCATAATCTATAATTAATTTGATTGTATTTTGTGATAATCGATAGAAATCTAATCGAAATTTAGCTAATAAAATTATTATCAGATTGAATAGGTATATCTGATCAAAGCTAACAGTTAGATTCGATAGTACATTCGATAATTGAATTAGATTAGATTTTTAAATAAAACTCTTCAATCTGATAATTTTATCGTTTAGTTTCATAAACTAAGATCAATTTCATTATACAATATTTCTT
Source organism: Rotaria sordida (assembly GCA_905250125.1). Taxonomy (NCBI): domain Eukaryota; kingdom Metazoa; phylum Rotifera; class Eurotatoria; order Philodinida; family Philodinidae; genus Rotaria; species Rotaria sordida. The sequence goes on along the minus strand of CAJNOL010002860.1, from coordinate 21,359 downwards.
ATGACTCATAAAAACTTCAACAAAGTTATCTAACGTCATATCACAAAGTTCTTTGATATTATCTTGTAGATAAGAATAAAATAAAACCATCAGTCTGAACTATTTAGAATATTTTTTTTATCAAGTATGAAAAATTGAATATTAAATAAAATCATTCAACTAACAAAGTTATATAAATTTTATCGTTCTTTTAAAAACATTCAAAAATATTGAATCTAGCAAACAAGGAAATTAGCAATAGAAATTTATTGACTGTTCAGTAAGTCATAAAATAGACACACTAAAAATTGAATATCTCCATTATAACTCGACCAAATGGGCTCATTTTTTTTACCAAGGATAGAAGCATGTTCACATTCCAAATTCATACGGACAAGGTCAGTGAGAACCTTTGTTAAATAGGGCTCATACGGATTTGAAGTGTGAATATGCCTCTATCTTTGATAAGAAAATCAACTCGTTTGCTCGAGCTGTAATGAAGATATTCAATTTTTAGTGTGTCTTTCTCATGACTTACTGGACATTCTATACAACAAATAACTAACACATAATACCATATTCTCTGCTTATATTTAATTCATGTTTAATATAGACACTTACGACCCTCAATCTTGGAGGAAACAATATTGGTGTTAAAGGAATAAAATATTTGCTAATTGCATTAGAAAATAACACAGTAAGACTAATTCTCGTTTATCTATTTTATTTTCATTAGTATATCATTTAATATAGACACTCACTACATTGGATCTTCAAAACAATAAAATAGGTGATGAAGGAATACAATATCTAACGAATCTATTACAAGATAATACTGTAAGAAATATTCTCTATTGATATTCATCTATTATCTATCAATGGATATATATATATAGATACTTATCACACTTAATCTCGGAGGAAATGAGATTGGTGATGAAGGAACAAAATATCTGGCAAACACACTACAAAATAATGCAGTAAGATGAATTGTTTTTGTTTACTTGATCATAATCACTACTTAACATAGACACTTAAGACACTCGATCTTCAAAATAATAAAATCAAAGACGAAGGAATACAATCTTTAGCATGTGCATTAGAAAATAATACGGTAAGATTTCTTTTTTTAAGGTCAATATCTCATACATATTTATCGTAATCGATTAACATAGACACTCACCATACTTAATCTTGGAAGAAATCAAATTAATATTGATGGAATACAACATTTAGCAAATACAATAGAAAATAATACGGTAGAAAAAAATAATCAATTTATTCATTTATTTCTAATCTTTAATATAGACACTCACTGAACTAAATATTGAAGGCAATGGAATAGGCAATGAAGCATTACAATATCTAGCATATGCATTAGAAAATAACACAGTAACAAAGTTTTGTTTTTTCCTATTTTTATAATTCATACTGATATCAAACTTGTAAAATAGACATTGATAAAATTGAATCTTGGACGAAATGATATCGGTGTAGAAGGAATACAGTTTATTGCGAATGCATTAGAAAATAATACAGTGAGAAAAATTTTTTCTATTCATCTTATACATTTCTACTTCTCGATAAAGACACTTACTACACTCAATCTAGGTGGCAATGTACTCGGCAATGATGGCATAGAATTATTGACAACTGCATTACAATATAATAATGTTAGATGAATTGTAGGTTTTTATTTATCTAATATTTATTTCTATTTTATTAGACACTCACTACATTGCATCTAGGATGGAATAGTATTAGTGTAGAAGGAGCACAATATCTAGGAAATGTATTAAATAATAATTCAGTAAAGAAGAAGACTTTTTTTTTTTTTCTTAAGTAATTTACATTCATTTCTTTTGATCAATATAGATACTTGTTCAATTGGATCTTCAAAGTAATGAAATCTATGATGATGGAATACAATATATAGCGGATGCTTTACAAAATAATATTGTAAGATCAATTCTTTATGTATCTTATCTATCTTTTATGAGTTGCCTAATACGAGTTTGAATATAAATATGAAGAGCTCACTGTATATTATTACTTCGAAAATAAATGAAAAAAAAAAATCCTTTTTCCTATAGCTCTCCGAAGCATAAACTGGAAATATGTGTGAGAATGAAACATAATGGTAATCTAAGGCTAATATCTTGACAGTTACTTATGCTGATTCGAATAATGTTAGGGCTAATTTTTAGTGCGATGTATCCCATGCTCAACTGCTCAAAAAGACTTTTCCCTGCGTAATTGATCTTTTATTTCAGCGTCGCGGCGTGGGAACACAAAGCATTTTCCGAAAAGTCGCGATCCATGCTCGTATCTGTGTACAATATAGGTTTGCCTTCGAATTTATAAGTTCGATAAATAGATGAGTAGAAACTTTTTTCTTTTGTTTTTGTGGTGAGACTTTTCTTTGAATTTTTCATTTATTTTCGAACTCGAATTAGGCATTTTGCTTCTATCTTTTGGTCATCTCTATTTCACTCAATATATAGACACTCAAAACGTTGAATCTTACACGAAATAATATTAGCGACAAAGGTGCACATGATTTAGCCAGTGCTTTAGAAAATAATACAGTAAAAAAAAATATCCTATCCATGATTCATACATTTATCATCATCTCTGTACATAGACTCTCACTAATCTACATCTTGCATTGAATCATATCACTGATGAAGGAGCACAATCTCTAGCTAATTTATTGGAAAATAACAGAGTGAGATGAATATTTTAGTTATGTTATATTCTACAACTCTATTCATTGTTAAACATAGACACTCACTATAGTGGATCTTGCATTTAATGAAATTTGTGTCGAAGGAATAAAATATTTAGCAAATGCATTACAAAAAAATTTAGTAAGATAAAGTTTCGTTTTTTTTTTTATGAATTATTTCAGACTTATCTTCATTGTAGGTACTTATCACATTAGATCTTCGATATAATCGACTCGATGTCAATGATAGATCAATACTCAGTGGACTATATGAATGTAATGAAACTGGAAATATACTCATGTTATAGGATTCTTCTATTGTTAAATCAATTTGTTTGCTTCATGGAAATATTCTTCTCAATAATATTCTGTTTTCTTATTTTGTTTGTTTTTAAATATTTTTGCGACTTTCGTTTTTTTTTCCACTATAATTATAATAAATTCAAACATTATTACATTGATATCCAGCTTCTGTTTTACATGTTATTATCATTGTTAATAAGCCTTGCACTGTATAAATATCAATTTTTCCCAAAAGATGTTCACTATATCCAATAGTAATCGAAGTTTGTACAAATCGTTGTCTAGTAATTGGTAATTGTTTATTTAATTCACCAAATAAAATCCAATTTGATAATTTTGAAAAAGGTACAAAAACGAAAAGATGAAATGATGAATAATATGTTATTAAATCTTGTGCACATGATGGGATTAATATTGTTGAAATATTTGTTGATGTAAACCAATAATAATCTCTTGGATTTTCAAGTTCAAAGACAACGTAAATATCAGATATTCTTCTATTTGGATAATCATCTTCTTCTGTATTAAATAATTCATTCCAAGAGAATGTATAGGATTCAGTTAAATTTGTTATCATAACATATTCAACAAAGAAATTTTGTTCTGCATGAGAATTAAATGTATGCCACATTTCTCCGTTTTGGACCATCATTACCTAGAAAAGTTGAATCCATTGCAGTTGCTGGTCGTTCTGGACGAAATAGAACACCATCCGATCGACATAATTGATTAACAACAGTTAGATTTGTATTACCAATTTTATCTGACATAGCAACACCACCTAGAAAAATTTCATTATATAACATCAATTAATATGCTCTATAATTTATATCTAACTCTTATTATCTGCTTTAGAATTTTTTGTAGATTTTTAAACATTAAATTTGATTTTTCAAGTTAAATCATATCAGAATTTGAAATTTAGTGAGCTCTCAAGATAGAAGTATATTAACCTCTCAGTCTCAGCAGAAGTAACATGTTGTTCTTTGTTTCTTTAGAGATAAGTCTTCCAATTGATAAACTGCTTTTAAGTCGAAACTCTGTGCATTATGTATACCCGAATGACCTATGAATATCTTGAAAAGAGTTCACATCCTTAATTTATTACTTCGAAGACATTGCACCTTTACGATATTTTTTAAATAAATGTCATAGTTCTTCTCAGAAGCACTAGAAAAACTAATTTTTGAATTTTGACTTGAAAATTTGCATAGAGACAGGCCTTCTCTGTCAAAAATCTATTTTCGTTCCAGAACAATCGATCTAGCTAAAATTTTTAGGAAATATGCTTGCGAGCATAGGAAGCTTACAGTAAAAATTTCAGTCCGAAATATTGAGTTCTTCAAGAATTATCTCTATATCAAGAGTCAAAAAGTAGGTCTCCTCCAAATTTAATGATACAGATTTCTGGTGGGTATCAAGATGCAGCTAATACTTACCGCTATAACTTAACAGAGATCGATTTTTTAAATTTTTCTTTATTAATTTTTCATGTCAGTTTTTCTTGACAAGTTCGAAAAGGGCGTGGGTGTGGGTCTGTGAGTATGGCTAGGGATGTCCCGAGACTGAAGACTTCCTAACAAATATGAGAATTTTTCTCTATGAAAAATCCTTGAGACTCTACACGATTTTTATCTAGAGTTGCTTAGCTTGACTTAATTTATATGTGCATACAATTGGATAGATCGATTACGAAAATAAGAGGTCGAGTCTCGATCAATCTCGGTCGAAACATTAAAAAAATAAAAAATTTTGACCGAAACTGAGCGAGACTCGATCTTTTACTTTTGTAATCGATGTGTTCAGTTGTATGATATATAAATTAAGTCAGGCTGAGCAACTCTAGATGGACATCTCGTAGAGTCTCAGTGCGGGTGTGAGTGTCGGTGTGTTACATATTTGATGAAAAAATGTCGCTGATGTACACGGAGAAACTATCACTTCGTACGACTGCGAAAAGCAATATTTTCAAAGAAACCCAACTTGTGAGGGATATGTTTGACATTGATTGATAGAAAATTATGTGGATGAGTGTGGGTGAAAACAAGATTTGTACCCACACTTTACATCCGCACATCAACATTTATACCATCAGCAAGATTTTATCATTTCTTTATGCAGACATATTCGAAAAATAAACTATGTTGCAAACATTTTGAGATACTCGGTATTTCACAATGTTTAATATCTTGATTATAACACTATCATTTCTTAATAAAATTCAATGTGTTTTTTTTCACCAAAATGATCAATACAAAAAGCTCTACAAAGTCTGATAAAATGAAAAGTTTTTTGAATATTTTGTATTTTTTGTGATAGACTGCCCATGAAACTATCCTATATCAATAAAATGATTTTGTAGGTTTTTATGACATTTTTTTCTTAGCACTGAAGTTGATTTTGTTGTTATTGTATTTTATATTCAGAGGCTTTTCGTATTGAATATATATTGACGATACTCGACCTCTACTATACACTACAATATAGACTACGCCAAAAATCCAGTTCTCATAATTGTTTTATCAAGAAGCATAATGTTTGTAAAGAACGAATATACATTAGAAAGATTAACTACAATATACTCTGTACGCATAATCTTAAAGCAAATGTTACGACAATCTGATTTTGAATATGTTTGCCAACGGCTTATGAAATGGCAATAAAATGTTAAGAAGAGAAAAATGCTACATTAAGATTATTAGCAACTGAAGACGTACTTTAAGAAAGTTTTGATAGAATTGTCATTAGGTAGTGTCTCGATTAAGAATAGTTTCTGTTTTAACTACAAGCGTATTTCATGCAAATTTGGATTACTTTGTGGCTGTACATATTGTCGATTGTGATTGACATATGTGCCGGAATCACGAGTCCTCTTCGACCATTTACTACCTATGATCATTCGGCAGTACTTCAGACAAATGTGGCTGAACTTTGGTGGACAGTGAATAATGTTGAACAAGAGATTACGTTTGAGTTGCATATGAAGACTATCGGATGGATTGGTCTTGGGATCAGTCCAGGTAGAAAATCAAACAGATGATTGTTGTTATAATTCCTATATTTTTAAATGATGATTAGCTGGAGGTATGAAAGGCGCTGATATCGCAGTTGGATGGGTCGACTCTTCTGGCAAAGCTCATATTCAAGTATGACAGATATTTTGTTTTTGTTTTTGTTGTTGTTGTTATTGACTTATAGACAAATTGATCGATCGGATCTCTTTTTAGGATCGATTTGCATTCGATAAAATGAAACCAGTCATAGATAACACAACTCAAGATTGGTTTCTTCTTCAAGGTCAAGAACAAAATGGATGGACAGCTATTCAATTCAAACGTTACTTTGATTCTTGTGATACAATGGATGTTCCTATAAAAGTATGAGCGTTAATTCCGTTATTAAACTAATGGAAATATAATATTTTATGAAATAGTCTGGTACAAATATTCTTATATTTGCCTATGGTCTTGTCGATCTTGATTTATCTCGATCAGAAGACGATATCACGTATCATGAAAGCAGAAGAGGTGCACGTATGTTACCACTTCGATCATATTCCAATCAACCGGCAGATGATATGTTTGTTGGACTTGATTTCTTCGATTTTAGCTTCGAGAATGTGTGTAATTGTATTACAATTTCTTTTTTTTTTCTTATTTCTCATCTCTTTGTTTAGTATGTTGTTCCACCGACTGACACTACGTATCATTGCAAAGTATTTAAAAGTCCAAGTACATTTCTTGCGAAAAGACATGCAATAGCCGTATATTCTATTTATTTCATAATTATTTTACTTTTATTTTTGTATTTTCTCATTTTTTTTGCAGCATAAAATATTGATTGATTCGAGAAATGTGAATCTTTTACATCATCTAGACCTATTTGAATGTCCATCCACGGATGTATATGATGATGCTAAACTACCCGATGGTATATGCGATGACATTCTCAATGGAACAAGAAAGTGTTCGTTAACTATAGCTACCGCTTGGGCAATTGGTGCTGATGTGGTAAGAGAAAAATGATAATAACAAATGACTAATAAAATGGCTTTAACTTCATATAGACTACTGTATATCCAGAAGAAGCTGGTTATGCTGTTACCAGTGACATCGGTACAAAATATTTCATGATTAAAATACACTATGATAATCCACGACTAGCTTCGAGTAAGATGATCGGATATGTGTTACAAGTATAGAGTAATATTGATCGTTTTATTTTTCTCTAGATCTTCAAGACAGTTCAGGCATTCGATTTTATCTTGGCAATAAACTTCGACAATATGATCTTAGTTACCTAATATTTGGAACTCTGTCTAATCCAGCAAGTCTTGCTATTCCGCCAAAAGTCGAACAATTTATTGTCGATTCCTATTGTCCTCCTGAAGCTACTCGCGTATGCATATTATTTCACTCACACGAGATTTGAGATTGTTCTTATATTCTTCTTTGTCAGATAGGATTTTCCTGTTTCTGGAATCAATGTTGTGTCTGCATTGCCACATACTCACTTACAAGGTACATGACTTGTACGATAATGAAAAGATTAGAATTCATTGGTTTCTCTATAGGGTATAGCGTGTGGACCAAACTAATTCGTAACAATACAGCTATTCAATATTTATTTAATGCAGAAGCTTACGATTTCAATTATCAATTCGCAAATCGGCTACCAAAACCGATCAAAATCTATCCAGTAAGAAATTAAACGGCAAACATTCATCAAATTTGATCAACATTTAGGGAGATGCATTTGCTACTCGTTGTATATACTCTACAAGAAACAAGAATGAGATCACACTGGTAGAATGATGAGATAGGATTGTGCAGATTTTAAATCATATTTTATTTGTATAGGGTGGGCAGCGGACAATAGACGAAATGTGTTCTCACACATTTTCTTATTATCCTCTTGTCGACAGTTTAGCCGGATGCATGACAGCAATTGATGAGACGGCATGGCGAACTATTATGAATACATCTTCGTTAGTTTTGTTTTATGAACTTTAAAATTTTTATTGTTTCTATTTTCATTTGAATAGGCCAATAGACAACAGTAAACTAGCGCAATGGCTTCATAATCTTACATGGACAACTGAATCAACTGCTCAATGGCAAGAGTTCTTTGATAAAGCTCAGCGTCGTATTGTTTACGGTCGAGAAGGTCAAATGGAATCTAAAATTTTACCTACCATCCCGAAATATGAAGATCTCTAAGTTGAACTATGTAATAAAAAAGAGATTCCCATCAGTACCGATCAATCGTGACACGAATCCAATAACTCGATGGCTTGTCAACACACATTATTTTTCTTTGCAATAATTTTCCTTGTTTTGAAAGCCATATTTTCATAAACGGAAAGTAAGATTATGCTGTCCATTAAGATTTGACAGCAAGCATATTTTAGTGGTCAGAGGATGCTGCTCTACTTGCATCGGTTCAAAACGACATAAAATGCTATTGGTTACTTCTTGAGGGATATGGATATTGGGTGTAAGGTTCAACGTTTCTACAACTACACCTAGTACTCACAGCAAAAGTGTTTTACTAGATATCAGATTTTAAGTTGAAAACAATATCATGAGAAGAAGCACATTGAGTTACATATTTGATGAAAAAATGTTACTGTTGTACATGGAGAAGCTATAATTTCATAAGACTGCAAAAAGCAGTATCATATCAACCAGTAGAAAAAAATAAACTAAAATTCTAAATCGTGAGAGTGGTACCATTCGAAAGAGCACAAAAAACTGAGTATCTCCCTAAAATTTCACCTTGGGGTATGGCGTACACCCAAGCAAAAATTTTTTAAATATGATTTACAGCAGGAAATTTTTTTTGTTGTCTCTCTAAGTTTTTTCTTGCGTTCTGTCGATAGCAAGATATACATACATATATATATATATTCAACTACGATAGAACGGAAAGAAAAAAACTATCCATAGGCATGGCATATAATGATAAACAAAAAAAATTATTCAAACAGAAAACTAAATACAAAATTGTTTAACGTTTCGCAAAATAGAAATGGGATTAAAGATTCAAAAGTGCAGTTTAGAACTATAGGATTAAGCATTCTCTCAATCAATTTTTATTTCATTAGTTCTAAAGATTCAATATTGTCCAATTATTTTTTAATTTCTGAAAGTTAAGTAGTTCGATGTTGTTCGAGTAGAACCGACAAATATATTACTTTCAGCTTTTCATCAATGCAAATAAGTCAACATTTTCTATCTTGATCTACTATTCATATATCCAGTCTTTCGAAAATGTTGTATCTCATACGACTACATTAAAAATTAGATGGATGAAAGTAGCGTAAAGCATTAAACAAATAATATGAATTATCTAAAAGGCATGTGATCTGGTTTACCGTACACTTTTAAAGAACAGTCATTTCAAGAAGACCCTTTATTTGCTTTTGTCTTTGCTTAGCTATCTGTTTTCCAGGTCGTTCTAATAGAGAATCATGAATGCTCATATATTATGTGCACGATTAATAGAAAAAAATGCTCTATAATTGTTAGTGACGATGTTCGGATTTTTTTAATAGAATAAAATCAAGTATAAAATAGTTTTTAAAGATGAATAGATTGAACTGATAAGTATATATATTCAGAGATATTTATGCATAAGATACAAGTTTTTTATTTATATATCTGAAAATTGCGTAAATATCCCATGATATATTGTATATTTCTTATTGATCAACCCTTTGAATGGCTTCAAAATGAAATTCAGTTTAACTTTTTGGCAAGTCAACGATAAAATGACAATTACTGAACTAAGTCTTTTAATTCATGGCGTTTTAATGATGTCATTCATTGTCTTCAATACCAGATAAGATAGTGCAGAAAAAAAGACAGTAGCATGTGTTCTTCGAATCAATCATATAGTGATAGAGGATGAGGCAAGGGGGAAATAAGTGACTTTTATGACTTAAAATCATTTAGATCACGTAAATTGCGAAAGTAATTAAAAGTCATTAAAATACCTCAAACTATTCCAAAGAGGATGCTAGTCAGTACTTACCTAAAATCTGTTGATATGTGAATGTATAGATATACGTTTCGAATAAGATATAATAACAATGATTTTATCAAAATATACGTACGATATAACGAGTTTTTGATAATATAAAACGATAGGCTTAGAATCACTCTAAGACATTTCATTAAAGTTTTTAAGCACGTAATGGTCTATAAAAAGAATCGGCCTTCGATATGGAAAACTTCACATCATGTCTGCTTGCATCGAAGTAGGCAGTAACAAGATACTAAATTGTTTTCGTGACCGACTTCGACAACGTTCTTCGAAAAATGTCGGACTACAAAGATTACTATCTCATGTATGTATAATATGAGACCACACGAGGTGGATCGGAGAAACTCATAAAAGCGACCATGTTTAATTATCTGTGATTCCTGCTAATTTTTAATCTACTATCAAATTTCAATAGCAATGACTAGTCGAAAGTATTCATCATTTGATTGTTTGTATATTCAAATAGGTTATTCGCTCATCGTTTATCCACAAAAAAAAATTTATGCATGTTTCAATACTACTTTTGGTGATATTCGTCTATTCTGATAATGAATTTTACTGAACTGATGGTTAGCTGACTGACTAGGATGAAGCCAGGGTATGGGTGTGATAATAAAGAAGAAACACATACACACACCCACACCCACACCCTTTTTTCGTTCTTCCTAGCAAAAGAAAAAGAAAAGGAATTTATATCTTTTAAAAGGATTTATGAAATAAAAACAATACACTCTAAACAGTAGCCATTGAAGTGGCACCGAAGTCAGTTCTCGTGTACATGAAAAGCAAACAAAAGTTGAAAACAATAATAAAAATACAAGAAAATAGTGATGTTGGATTTTTTCTCTCGTTTCTCTGTCGTTCGTTTGTTGTTGAGTGTCTTCGAAAATAAAATATTCAAGGCAAAAAAAGAGAGAATCTATTGACTACATTAAACAACAAAAAACAATTTTAGTAAATGGTAGTGACAAAGTTTCAATCCCTCATTGCACATCGATTATTTTTATGACAAATTTATATACAATTAATAGATCAAACTACGTGATTTTGTAGAGAAAAAGTAGGGCTACCTTCTGACGACAAGATACTTTGAAATGCTTAAGTATAACATAATCATATGATCATTTATTTCATCTCGAGTAAATTTTTTCATCATGCAATTTTCCAACAAACAAAATATGCTTGTCGATATAATTAAAACACCTTTGTATGATAAGCTTATAAATCATTTAGATATTTTTTCGTGAAACACTTTTTATATAGTTTTTTCAAAAAATCCATGATCACAAAGTTTACTCGAGATCAATAAAAGGGTGTGGGTGTTTTCGCTAATCTACACACACCCACACCCTTGCTGAAGAAAAACGTAGAAAAAGTTTACTTACTCATTGAACCAAATCGTAGGTTTGTAGAAGTACGAATTAATGAGGCTTATGGACATATATCAGAGTTGCAACTGGCATAGGGAACATGGCCGGTAGAAACGACTTTTCTGGACCGGTCGGTCTAGAAATTTGTCCTATTTTTCTCTTAAGTTTTGTTCAGTTTTTGAAAAAAAAAACAATCGTAAAAGCGCTTATTTTAGCATCTCAAACAATCTTTTAGAATGTTAGTGACAAAATCCAGAGACGAAAATGCCGTGAGCCATTAATATCAAGTCCATATTTATTATAATATACCTCACATATCTCGTCTACTTACTATGTCAAAAATATAACAAAGGGGGGATGAGTCTTCGAGTCTATTTATTTCAGATTCTATAGTAACGAATCTATCACTATAGTAGTCTTTGGTAATTTTTGAGTAGGATGTGGTTGTGGGTGTAAATAGACTCACAGCATGGAGTAAAATCCATGACACCCATTAGACTCACTTCCAAAGTTAAAGTAGTATCCCTATTGTTCACTTCATTTACATAAAAGACAATCTAATTTTTAAACAGCTTAAGACATTGCTATTGTCTATGATCGCCATCTATGTAACTTTAATCAGTTTCTCTCTATTTTTCATGCTACTCACCTCGCTGGCTAGATTTTTAAGAAATTCATTTTCTTTCGCATTCTATTATATCTAAGTTAAGGCGAATTAGTAAGATTTCTTTTCATATTGTTTTCGTCACATGTTTTCATTTGGAGCTACGTCAAATCCATTTAATTTTACAGTGGCACAAACTGTGTCTCCAGAGGCGCCTGATCCTTCTGCAATGGCCGATACTCAATTGAAACCATGTGAAATTGAAGGATGTCAACGCATCTCGGCCACAATATGTCGTCATTGTAAAAAAAATGTCTGCCGACGTCACTTCATTGAGCATGCAGATCAACTTGTACAAGAGCTGAATCCATTATGCGATAGCATTAACAAGTTGGGTGAGAGAATTAGTTCTGTTGATATTGATACATTTAAAAAGATGGCGCTTGACAAGTTAAATCAATGGCGAGATACAGCTATACAAAACATTAATGACTTATATGAATTTAAGAAAGAAAAACTCGATCTTCTGCTTCGCGATAATGAAGAGGTTTTTGTACAGCAGACATCTGACCACTTAAAAGTACTTGATACATTAAAAGCCGACACAAGCGCTCATGTAAAAGAAGAAGACATAACATTTGAAGAGTTACAGATATTAAAGCAAAAATTCAAGACATTAGATGACTGCGTTAATAAAACGCACAACCGTTTAGTGTATTGTGGCACTAAGCCTATGTTAATGGATTATACCTGGATGCTCCTACATTCTACAGGAACTAATTATATGAGTGGTGGTACACTTCTTTGTGCTGACTATCAGATGAAATTAAATGACTTTTATGGTAATGCCACACAAAAATGGCAGTTAATCTACAAAGCAACAAAAAATGGTTTTGACGCAGAGGACTTTCATCGCTGCGTGGATAACAAAGGCCCTACGATGACTGTTATACAGGCGGGAACTGGTGATTATCTATTTGGAGGTTATGCACAAATATCTTGGGGATCTGATAATACATATAAAGTTGATCCCGCTGCATTTATCTTCACTCTAACAAATCCACATGGTATACAACCGACTAAATTTTTCAAGAAACTATATGACCGGAATGCTGTAGGTCATGCAAAGAGCACTGAACCATATTTTGGTGGAGTTGTAAAAGATGATCAGCATTTTACGGACATTCTAATAGCGAATGATGTAAAGAAAAATCTGAAGTCACACAGCGACTTTCCTGCCACCTATCTGGATACAACTAACAAGGGTGATACTCTATTTACAGGAACAAAATATTTTACGGTTAAAGAGATTGAAGTGTATCAATGTTGCAGTGAGCCAAAATGAGAACGAGAAGCATGCGCATGAGACGAGTGAGGAAGAGGATTAAAGAGGGTTGATGCGAGTTTAGATTTCCAATGCTCTTATGTGTAATCACCTCCGCACCGCACACCTGTTTTGCTATTCCATCAATCAATAGCATGATTGAATGTGTTGACTTCATGACTTATGATGATATCTCGATCACTCTTCCCTTCATCCGTCTTTTTTCTATTATAATACTCTTCTCTTCATCAATAGTCCTTTCTTCTAAATAAAACCGTCTTGTTAACCAAAAAGAACAGAAGTGATGTGACAAATTAGCGTGGTGATGATTTAGTGTACCGAGGGTAATGGTAATGATGTTACTCCTCCAGTTTCGGGTATAGGAATGGATTCGAATATCGATGTCAAACGACATCTCTCTCAAATATTTCCATTTACACATATACACCCGCTCAAAAATAAGTAAATGATATTGTAATTTTCATTTAGAAATTTTTGTTACAATTAATTTTTCTTGGTGGATATAATTGAGTGCAACGTATAGTCAAGTCTTAAACAATTTAAAATAATTTCAAAGTCATTGTATAGATGTTCAACAAAATGCAAAAGCCTATTTGAATAATGATCAGAATGAGTATAGGTAACCTTGAAAGAAAACAAAAAAGGATATTTCAATGACGTTTAAAAGTACAATGGAATAGACGATGAAAATTGAACTTATCGTTTTGAATATTCACGAATTCAAATAATAATTGCTTCACAAAAGTTTTTTTCTTATTGTAACTGATAAAAACTTCACAACTATGGATGATAAAACATGAAATGTGTTGTAACTATCTTTGATAACAAAGACAAATATTTACTTCATTTTCATTTAATTGATGCCTACGTGTTTGTTAGAATTTTTCTCTATTGAATTATTGTATAGAATTTTCGATAGCTTACAGGCACATAAGCTCTTCTATGCATTTACTGATTTAAGTGTATATGATGATAATGTTCTTACCGGATATAATCGATACTCAATCAGTCTATCATCATCTATGCTTAAAGATCAATTAGATCTTATGTATATAATTTTATTCAACTAGAAAAAAAGTTATTTCAAGGATGCTTGCTGAAGATGATGATAGAGTAAATCAATCATTATTAATTTTCTCAAAATTCTATATCGAACGATTCATTAGTCTTCATTCATTTTCTATTGCATCCGAACAACACAGAATTTTCAGACAAGGTTATCTATTATGTCAGTTTAGTGGTTTTTTATTGTTAAATTTATCGAGAATTTTCTTCAGACTTATTGTTGTGTTTGTGAATCTGATTCCGAGATAATTCTATTTCGAGCAGAAATAATTAATTAGAAATGAGTTTTGATCGACAAAATCATTGGACAATATGAGCTATTTAACAATCGTACATTATTATCGTTATTGATTAGAATATTTATTGAATCCAATAGTCAAATTGTATTCGTTAAATATTACTGTGTTTCTGAATATGTCCACTGACTAGACAAAAGAAACAGCAACAATAAATTATTGAGCACGATTGATACTCTCTATTCGATGTACGATAATATTGTCTTTATATTATGACTTGTTTTCAAAATTTATCGATTATATTTTTATTTTGAGAATAAAATGATCGATTAATGATGGGTATTTTCAATCAAATGTTGTTTGAAATGTACTGTTTAATGCATTTCGAACTTGTCATTGATAATCCGATTGATGGGGTGTGGGTGTGGGTGTAGGTGTGGAGTGTGGGGGTGGGGATGGGGGTGTTACTATTATCATTCACACCCACACCCACACCCTTTCATTTGGTATAAAATTCATTATTTGCTCTATTTAAAATTATAGCGATACCCTTTGGAGAAATATTATTCCCAGCCGGGTATGAATCTTACACGAGACCAAATTTGAGTTATGATTTACTATGATCACATCAAAAAAACAAAAGGACAAATGTCCAAGAGCCAAAAGTTTGTGGACTTTCTTCTAAGACTTGGATCTACTACTACAACTGTCAAACCCGTATATATCTATTAAATTTAATCAAGAATCTAAAATCTTTCAGAATGACCCACGTATATGAATGTAATCATACTGGGAATGTACTCATGTTATAGGGTTTTCTTATTTTTTGCTTTTTTTTTGAATATTTCTCCGACTTTGTTTCTTTTCTCGTTTTTTCTACTAAAATTTTTATTAAATTCAAACATTATTACATTGACATCCAGCTTCTGTTTTACATGTTATTATCATCGTTGATAAGCCTTGTACTGACAGAAATGAACATTGTACTGTATAAATATTGATTTTTCCCAAAACATGTTCACTATATCCAATAGTAATCGAAATTTGTTCACCATAAACTCCAATAATATCTATTTGAAGACTATCAGATGCGTTTTGTATAGATACAAATCGTTGTCTAGTAATTGGTAATTGTTTATTTAATTCACCAAATAAAATCCAATTTGATAATTTTGAAAAAGGTACAAAAACAAAAAGATGAAATGGTGAATGATGTGTTATTAAATCTTGTGCACATGATGGCATTAATATAGTTGAAGAATTTGTTGATGTAAACCAATAATAATCTCTTGAATTTTCAAGTTCAAAAGCAACATAAATATCAGATATTCTTCTATTTGGATAATCATCTTCTTCTGTATTAAATAACTCATTCCAAGAGAATGTATAGGATTCAGTTAAATTTGTTATCATAACATATTCAACAAAGAGATTTTGTTCTGCATCAGAACTAAACGTATGCCACATTTCTCCTTTTGGACCATCATTAACTAGAAAAGTTGAATCCATTGCAGTTGCTGGTCGTTCTGGACGAAATAGAACACCATCTGATCGACATAATCGATTAACAACAGTTAAATTTGTATTACCAATTTTATCTGATATAGCAACACCACCTAGAAAAATTTCATTATATAACATCAATTGATAAACTGCTTTTAAGTCGAGACTTTGTACATTATGTAAATCTGAATGATCTGTGAATACCTTGAAAAGAGTCCGCACCTTTAACTTATTGCTACGGAAATACTGCACTTTTACGATATTTATTAAATGAATATTGTGGTTCTACTCAGAAGCATCAGAAAAACTAATTTTCAAATTTCGACTTGAAAATTTGCATAGAGACAAGCCTTAAGGCCTTCTCTGTGAAAAAACCTATTTTTGTTCCAGAACAATTTTCAGAAAATGTAGTTACAAGCCTAGGAAGTTGATAGTAAAAATTTCAGTCCGAAATATTGAGTTCTTCAAGAGTTATCTCTATATCAAGAGCCAAAAAGTAGGTCTCCTCTAAATTTAATGATACAGATTTTGGATGGATGTCAAGGTGCAGCTAGTACTTATCGCTACAACTTAATAGAGCTCGATTTTTTAAATTCTTCTTTGCTAATTCTTCATGTCAGTTTTTCTCGACAAGTTCAAAAGATAGGGGTAGTCCTACGAAAAAAGATCCATTTTTCTTAAAAATTAGGTCAAAAATAAAAATTCGGCTCTGTTGAGCACAATTTTCTCTTCGATCTAAAACCTTCTCGAGCTTTGTAGCGTGTAAAATAGCTAAGAAATCTAGAACATACGAACAAAAACACTCGTTTTGAGAGAAATGACAAACAAAGTTGAGCTTTGGAAATCGAGATTTTTATCCTTCATAGAGTGATTAACGAGGAATCACATTCAAGAAACGTATGAAGCACACTTGCTAGACCATGCGAAATAAGTTCTCTAGGTTAGAAACCTATATGCAAAGTCGTAGGACTTTTGACAGGAAGCCTGAACAAGAATAGACTTTTTATGTAAATGTTTCAGATCTTGTCGCTGTCCCTATTCTAAAATAAAACTATGGTAATAGTCTGTCTTTTTTACATCACTCATATAAACCAACAGATTTGATGCTCGCATTTCAGGATAGGCACAACTCAAAAGACCTAAAACTTTCACAATACACTACTTTCATTAAAGTCTGTTGCTATGCAAAGTTTCAAATCGAAATTCAAAATCAGGTTTTCTAATGTTCTGCAAGGAGACTACGGTATTCATTTAAAAAGTACTGTACAAGTGTAGTATCTCCAGGTATGTCTCAAGTTCGTTAGAATTGGGAAATATTATCTTTCAAGCATAATAGATATACATTCTTTGATAAATATTCTAAAGATTGAAAATTTACTAATTAAAACTTATTTCTATCTATTATTCATACCTAAACTCATCAAAGCAATCAATGCATTTAATTGAACATTTGGTTCTGTAAAATTTCCATATGGTGATTGTGGTTGTATTGAAGTTGTCCAAAATGTATCTTTAAATGGTATAACACCAATAGCCCATGTAATCATTGATACTCGACCAATATTCCATTGATTAATATTAACTGAATAATCATCACTAATACGCATATAATGAACTTGAGTATTTTCTAATGTTTCCATTATATCTGGATTTAATGGCATACAATAAATTAATTTAATTCCAGCTTGTTTAGCACCTTCAGATAAATGTAAATGATATTCACGAGCTGTATAAATATCATATGATGAATCAGGCATATCTTCATAAACTGATGAAAGCCAATCTTGTATAAGAATTTCTACACCCCATTGTTTAATTTGTGAAAAAATTTTATTAAAAAATATTTGTTCTAATGGTAATGAAACATGTCCATCACTACCATTTAAAAATTGATATTTATTTTGATATAAATTATCTGTTGAATAATATTTATGATGAACAATTAAAGGTGTTTGTAAAATTTCTCGTTGTAAAATTTCAATTCCATTTGGAAAAATATCAGATCTTGGTTCATATAATTTAATACCACCATGTTCACCAGTATTATTATTTTGTTTATAATACCAATAAGAATCTAATTCATAATATTGAATAGGTATATGTTGTTTTAAATGATATTCTTTTAATTTAATAAATGTTTGTTCATATGTTAAATTTGATTCTTTATTATACCAATAATAAGCACCTGTATCTGTATAATAACCTAATTTTGATATATAAAAATCATTATAAAAATTTTTTTGTTCTTTTATATGTTCTTTTCCATAATATTGTAACATTAATTTTCCCCATAGATTAATTATTTGATTAATACCTTGTTTAAATTGTGATGCTAATAATATAGTTGTTAAAGAAAATGATTGTTGTATTTGATGAATACGTCCATGTAAACCACATGATAAATGATAATTTAATGATGGTGAACGTGTTTGAAAATTTGTCATAAAATTAGTTAATGATGATAAAATAATATTTGAATCTAATTTTGTTAAATTATATAATAATAATGGATTTCCACTATATAAACCACCATTAAAAAGATTTTTTAAACCAATTCCACGCATATTTAAATCCCAAGCATCTAAAAAAGTAAAATGACCTAATTGATCAATAAGATATTGATCAGTTTGATTAAATGAAACTTTAAATCTTGGAAATGCTGTTGAAACATATTTAAATGTATCACGTACATTTCCTTGTGACATTCCATTAAGATCAACAGGAAAATATTGTTCAAATAAAATAATTGATTGTTCTTGAAAAATTTTAAATGATGTTTCCCAAATAAAATCATTTGTTGTATTTGTATATGACCAACGAAGAGATAATTTATTAAATAAACCAAAAATAATATCAGTTCCAATTGTTTGATATTGTTGTATTAAATATAATCGTGACATTGATATTATTTCTTGTTCGGGAGCTGATGAATAAAATGTTTGATTAAAATGAATAAAAAATGGACCACTTTCAAACCAAATTTGATTATCACGAATAATTCTATATTCAAGAGTATTAGAATTCCAATAAAGATTAACATTATTTTTATAAGTATAAAACATTTGATTATTATTCATTGTTGGCATATCCTTGGATGTACAATACAACAAAAAGAAACATGTTATGATGTAAATATTAAAAATGATTTTCATTATTTTTTTTTACGATCAAAAAATGTTATACGTATTTATTGTTTTAGCAATATATCACAAGTTTTTTTGTTAATGTAACTAAGAACTCTAAACATTACCTAGACCATTGTTTATCATAGATAAACTTTTATCAACGTCTTTCTTTCTTTTCTATTTAGTGGCTATACCAATTTTGACACACATTTGTTTTAATGGTAATAGCTCCTTCTATGTCATAGAGAAAGACAAGATAACTATTTCAAACGTAATTCTCTCATCAGTTAAAATATGTTTACCTTAAATATTTATAACATTATCACGAGCAACAAAAAAACCACTTAAACAGTGATACGCTTATGCGTTTTCTAAAATTGAGGAATCTATTTCAAATTTCATCTTTCGTGCTAGTATTGTTGCTTTTTCTTAATCTTATCATCAGAATAAACAAAATACAGTGAATTTCGATTTGAGTTGGATCTTGTACACGCCATTCAATAGTGTTCAGATCACTTCTATGTGGTGTATAAGTAGAAATAGTGCATGGATAAGTCCTCTAACCATTGTGTTTCACGCTACATTCAAATACTACTTGGACTATATCGTCGTCTTTTTCAAACAATATTGTATAGACTGCATCGGAACTATAATAAACATTGGGACAAAGAAAAACAGCATCAGTAGAATCAGATACATCGAAAGCTAAACTTCCTCGTGAAATATGATTCGAAGGTGAACTAATACGAACTCCACTATCCATTACAGTTCTTGATACAATCAATCCATCGACAAGAATAGTTCGAACTACATGGATAATTGTTCGATGATAGCCAATATACGGAAAAATAATAGCATTATACTTGTATAATTGTAGGCAAGTACAATCAATGAAATTTTGATGTGATATTGAAGGTTGTTTAGGAGACATAGCCAAAAACATATGTGTAGGAAGAGTGAGTCATTTAGGAACATCTACAAATGCATATATACCATTAATTATTGAAAGACGCGTTTGGCGTGTATCGTATATAAATCAATATGACGAACATACAGCTAAAGTATATAAACAAGTGAATTTACAAAAATCAAATAATGGATAAATGTGACAAACATCTTTTTTTTGTCAAATGTGATGAAAACTTATGAAAGGGAAGGCGTAGGGATACATCAATATATTTTGAATTTTCATAGCAAGCACAATATACAATGGAGATGACTATCGTTGTTTGATCTCTAAAGAATAATGATCATCGTGCTATAGAAAAAAAAAATTTTTCTTGATATCGTTTAATAGCATCAGTTTTTATTCTATAAAAAATACTATCATTATAATCATTTTTAATTGTAATATCAGCATTTTAAGCTAAAAGTAATACTATGACATCTAACTGACCATGTAAATGGAATACTATGTGTTTCAGCTTTTAATTGAATGTTTACATTTGCATCTTGATCTAAGAACCATTTAACAACAGATGTTCGACCATATGCATAAAATAATAAACTTATTTCTCGTGAGTTGACTGCATCTCATGACAAACCATTAACCAATACCACTTCATACAAATTCAAACTGACCTTTCTTATCAAGCACAATGTAAAAATGTTTGATTGTTGAACAAGATATTGTTCATTAACATGTTTATTCTAATGCTTTCTTATCATTTTTAAATCAATCAAATTGATTAGCAGCAGTTTGTACAAAAAAAAAATCTTGTTTAAGATCAACAAAAACTGGAGCTACATGACTTCTTGCTGCTTTTCGTTCAGCTGTATTATTAAATCTATTTCGTTTACACTACTTAGTCTTACCTTCCAATAAACAACGAACAACAATCATATGTAGCCAAGTGACCATCCTCCTCCCTCTCGGTTAATACAAACATTACTTTTCTATCAAACAAACAAGTGATATCAAAGAAAAATATTTTTCAATATTATGCATAATCCAAAACAAAAAATATCGAAATAAGAAATAATAAGTTTGATAGCAAATGATTTGTCATTGAATCTTTCTTGATCTGTTACATTATTCATTAATCGTGAATTCT
>CAJNOL010002859.1:0-30468 GCA_905250125.1 Rotaria sordida | reverse complement strand
TGTGGGTGTGGGTGTTTTCTTAATCAAGATTTTATATTCTTTTATAAATTTCTAAAAAAAATTGATATAAATTAAAAAAAAATTGATAAAAAAAATCTTTTTTAAACTCGAACTTGGAATCTATAGTCATGACTGAATTCTCTAAAAGTTAAATTTTTCTTTTTAATCATTGAATGTGATTTTATTTTTCTGATAAAAGACGAAAATACTTCAGAAGAATTTCATCTCATCAATGAATTACTACTTTTATGAACAAAAAAAAAGAATGTTATAATTTTCAATTTTCATTAATAGTCATGTCTTACCGGTTCTTTTGATCTAAAGATACTTATGAATTCATAATTATTTTTCGATTAATTTACTTAACGACTAACAAATTATTTTCCATAATCAAGATTGTATAAATATTTATTTGTAATCTTTTTTTTTTACTGTAACACCAAACGGTTTTTTATTATTATCAATAAACTAATGAAACCGTTAACAACATGTTATTCAATTATGCAAGGTACTCCAATTGTTTAGTAACAAAAATAAAGCGATTTGTGAAGTAGTCAGATCCATTTTTTTCTCAAATAATTGATATTCACGTTTGAATAATAAATACATGATTCATACACGGAAGGATATCTCATATAAATCTTCCTTATACGAAAACATTTTCAACTGAAAACTATATCAATTGACTATCCATCTTATAATCTTTTTCTAGTATAAATTTCACAGCCGTTTTCTATCCGTTTATTCATATTAACTATATTATCATATTTACACCAGCCTATTGTACCTTTTGTTAAACCACAATAAACTACTAGAGGGTGTGAACTATACTTCGACGTCGGAAACACTGACTACGATATATCTTTCCTGGAATCTTTAGAATTGCTAGCAAAAAAGTAACTAAAGAATGTGCGATAATAATTCAAGAAGATGAACCTAATTCTCATATAATCAGTTTTGTTTTTGTTTAATACAATATTTCTATTCTAATGGGCAATGTGCAATTCTTTTCAACATACTTTATTATTCGCTCATGCTTCTGTGACGTAAGTGGAAACGCATCTGGCTTTGAACCAAAGGATAGATGGTTTGAATCCATTCAGAAGCTGTTCTAATTTTTTTCTCAAATTGAAACAATATTATTAAATATCTTTTTCAGAGAATAAACTTGCCTCTACTCCGGTCATCATATATGTGCATTCATATTTAGTCCATCGAGTCTTTCTACATCATTTGTTTTGATTGACGAAAATCAATAACTTTTGAAATGAAAAAGCATTCAGTTAAACATCACATCAACAACAGTAGAATATGATTCTTGTGCAGATAAAAATTTATGTTCAAGATGTGAAGGATGATGAGTGGAATCACTATGAATGTTTGTTCGCTTATCGAGATATATAATAGTGCGTGACGACCGACTGTAGATATTATGTTTATGTACAGTTATGGCCCTCTTAAAAAAGTCACTTTTCATCAGAATGATGAAAATTAAGATTAATGCAAGGAAAGATAGTTCATGATCTGATCTCTCATAAATGACAAAAATTTTTATTCGGCACTTCGTTTTTTACAAAAATTTTTGAAGATTTTCGTCTCATTCCTTATTCAAAAAAAAAGCTGTTTTTGAAAAAAAACTAAAAATCTTTTTCGGTTTACAGGTTTTTGATCGTATCTCCAAGAATTCTTGAAGAAGCTTCATTGTATTTAATAACTTTTTTTTGTTTGAAAGTTCATGTTTAGGGTTAGCTCCTCTCGTGGCCCTTTTATTTTCAAAAAATAAGCTTTTTTATTATCAAATAAGAAAGCACCTCTATAGAAACAACGCCTTTGAGGATGAGGGAGGCTTTAAATAAATGGTTTGAATAATAATGATATTAAACTGAGAAAAACGGAATACAAAAAAAGAAAAATAATTAGCGAATAGCAACAAGGTAAATAGAAGAAGAGCCTTGGCAGAAAAAAAGAAAAAAATTTCTGTTTGAAATGCAGAAATACAACAATCATTATACTTGAAATAGATCAAAATGAAATACATTCTTTATATTTATTTAGGCATCATGTTCATTGAAATCAGCGATCATATTGATGATTGTGTATGACAACCAATGACTGATTACACAAATTTATTCCAATGTTTTAACACAACTGACAACGATTATTCAACTCGAAAAAACCATAGCGCTTCTCTCTCATTATGCTGAGACAAACATGACAACTACGGAAAATGAAAGTGAATAAATAATTTTAAAAAAAAGAAACTAACACAGTTTTGTCAAAATGTTTATACAAGCATCGCTATTTTTTTTGTTTGAATTGTATATGTTGTTCTGATGAGCAATTTCTGTGTTTGTTATTTGTTAACAAGTTTTTCGATTTCTATTTTTCAAACAGTATCCAGTGTCAACAACAATTGAGATGCCGATATCTTCTTCACTTCGTTTTTGGCTTTATTTTCCTTTTCTAATACCATCAATAATTTGTACTATCTTTATTCTCTATCATCTTCTCTTTGATCGAGTTCTTCGTCGTAGTCTCAATAATCATATCATTGTTGTGATTCTCTTTATTGGTCTTTTCTATCAATTGACTGATGTAATTTGGCTTGTTTATTATTATCATAATCATATTGCTTTAATTTGGACACCTGATTTTTGTCTCATTTGGGTCTATATTGATGTTGCTGGATTTGTTACAATATTGATTTTAGTTGCTTGGGCTTCAATCGAACGACATATTCTTATTTTTCATGACAATTGGCTATTAACAAGTAGAAAGCGTATCTACTTTCATTATATTCCTTTGATTATATTCACTTTATATCCTCTTGGATTTTATGCCTATATCTTTTTTATTATATCTTGCTCAGATCCATTAGATTACAATATAATACGATGTGGTTATTCATACTGTGCTGCATATATCCCAACAATCGGTATATTTGATGGTATAGTAAATAATGTAATGCCTACATTTATTATTGCCATCTTTAGTATTCTTCTTCTTGTACGTGTCATATGGCAAAAATTTCGTTTACATCAACCAATACAGTGGCGCAATTATCGAAAAATGGCAGTTCAACTATTGTCAATTTCAAGCATTTATTTATTCGTTTATTTTCCAGTGATGATTTTATATGTATTATATGCATCTGGCGTACCATTAAATTACAATGCTCTGGATTACTACGGTTCTAACCTTTATTTCATGCCTCATATTATAATGTGCATTCCTTTCGTAAATATCATCTCATTGCCAGAGTTACGAGCAAAGTTTAAAATCTGCATTTTATTCCGAAGAAGACAAAGAAATGTTATTGCTCCTAGTCACACTGCAAGACGTCGTCTGATAACATGTCACGTAGCTACAGTATTACCAAATGTGCAGTAATATTTTTTTTATGAATCATCATTGGAATAAAAAACAATGTTTGAACTATGCGAGATTACTGCATACACTAAACCTACTGACTTCTTTTGAAGTATTGTCTTCTAATTTTACAAAAGGAACATAATTGATTATATTTCAAAATTCTTCAGATATTGCCTTTAGACAGAATCGCCGAACAATGAAGTACATGACTGATATGTTGCAATTATTTGACCCTCGGACGGTATTCTCATTTTATTACACAAACGGTATTTTGTGGGTCTAGTGAGACCCATATGTAAATGAGTTATGAGAACTTGATTTTTTTGTCTATTTTGCGCTAGATATGATGAATTAAAGTCTATATCATGGCTGTTATCAACGTGCGGTTACGTTAGTATGATTGTGATGTATGAAAACGACCGCATTTTTAAAAAGTTTTTGAGAAAGGATTATGATAAAACTACGGCTTTAAAAAGTTATCGAATGAACAATGTATATGACTATAGTATGGATAGTGGAGGGTGTGGGTGACATGAAAACGTAGACTCACACCCACACCCTTTTCAACGGAAGAAACTCGGGTAAGGTTGCCGTGCCCATAGCCCAAGTCAGTGGCAGAGCCCGAAAACGAACCGAATTGAACCCGAACTGAGTTTGTGAAACTCGAGTCGAACCGAACCTAAATAAAAGTAATCGTTCCCACTATACAATATATTTTGCTTAGGGTGTACTGAACTGGCGAGGATTGAAATGAGTTTTTATTCATTGTGCTATACAGCATAATAGTTCTTAGCATAGCGGGATTGCTATTTTGCTTGTTATCATTAGGATTCGTTGTTTATCGTGACGATCAGCCAATCGGTCGCAAGCTAGTGCATAGCGCACTATTATTTTTCTTTCTTTGTCATTGCTATTCAATGCGATGAATAGCCGTCAACGAATTATCTTGCGACTCATTGTCTATGCGGAGAATTATCCGTGACGAAATGTTCTGCGATCATTTGATCTGACATCATTTTCATCTAATTTGTGCTTTGTATTTCGTGTACGTACACGTTTCTTCAACTATTATATTTTGCTTACATCTGAAATGGCATTATCAGATTCTTCTACTTCTGAGTCGTCAATCCAAATTTCATCATCGTGAGCTACGTCTGACTCATCTTATTCGAATCCGAACGCGAATCAAACCGAACCTTAACCCGAAAACTCCGGTTCGTTTCGAGCTCTGGTCAGTGGCAGAAATATCTCGAGCAAAATATAATAAAATCCGTCAGACAAAGATAAAAAACATACGATGCATTATTGGTAGTGTCGGAATAACGAATTATAGGTAAATAAACTCCCGAGGCAATGGAGGGCAGATGTAATATGAATAAAAAACATCTGTATAACACCAAAGGTGTTTGGGATCCATGCGGACCTACATTTCAGTTTTTTATTGGTAAGACTTTTGTACGAAATTTGATACGGCACTTGTGCATTGTTAGAAGACTAACGATTAGCGAAGAGATGGTTCCGAAAAGGATAGATCTTTAAGTAGAAAAAAACCAAAAACAGTGTTGTGGATCTCGTCGGACCCACAAAAACCGTAGAAGGGTTAATCATATATGGGGAGAAGACCTGCATGCACACGTACACCTCACACACTCATACTTCCACATCATCGTTATATTTGTATTAGTCGAGTACCACTTCTTTTGCAAAATGGAACGAGTCGCAACATTCTATTTCTTTCTGTTCTCAAGTTATTGTATAAATGCACGTGTCCATTATTTTGTTGGACGAATAGTACACGTTTTTATTATTTGATCTTCTGAGTCGTTTTAGTTTACTCTCCTCGTAATCTTGGAACCATCCTACAACGTTCAAAAGCACGTATTATACATTTGCAAGAAAGTAAGTAGATCCAAGTGAGAAGATCAATGAATGTGTATATACGGTTTAGTTTTGAGTTTTTCTAAGAAATAATTATTATTAGTTTCAAATATTCATATATTTTTCGATATTAATCACTTAGAAAGCATAAAAAAAATATTGTCCTCGTTCAAAATATATCTTCAGAACCTTTTTCTCATTCATTTATTTTAATTGTAACTGATCTAACTCAAATCATAATATGTTGTTTGCTCTGATATTTAAAAAAGCTTTCGTGTGGATTTCGGAGATGCAATTGATGGGAATGATTTTTAAAAATGGGTCATTTTTAATAAACGTTCATTATGAATATTCCCTTTTTACTATAAATATCATATAAAGTATTTGCGAGTAAGTAGATTTTGTGATAAAAAATGCATCATTGCAAAGTGTGGGTGTGGGTGCCTTACTATGCATTGTATTCAATGGATAAGACAAAAAGTGAATAGCATAATGACCCAAGTGCTAAGAATATTCCTTCGATTAAAATATAAGGGTGTGGGTGCGGGTGGGTGTATAGTTTATCTAAACCAACCACATTCTACACGCACACCCGTCCACATCTACACTCACACCCACCCACACCCCTATTTTACTTATCCCGATAGTTGTCAGAGATTTTAATGAAGCAACAGAATAAAAAGAATAACGCTTTTCTTTTCTTTTTTCAGTTGGTCATTCCGAGTATTGCTCGTCATTTTTCTGAGAAAAAATTAAATGGTTAGTTTTGTTTGATTTTTCTCATTTCTCTTTGAGTTATTCTGAACATCATCACGCGTTTTATAAAAAGAATAATCGAATAACTTGGTCTTGTGTTTTTTTCTTCTAATAGCCATGCTTGTATTTCGTGGCTTTGTTCTGATAGAAATGGAAAGGGCAGATTTGTTTTCCTTATCCTGGTTTAGTTATCCTACTAATTCTTGCACATTTTATAATAAAAATTTAATTCTGATAGAGAAACAAACCTACATATTTTCTTTTTTTTTTATTGTGCACAGATAGTTGTATTTTTTATGATTCTTTGAAATCATTTTGAAATAAAAACAACGAAGTTAGAGGAAACTAATGATCGTTCTACTACGAGGAACGCTAAATCTAGGTCCTTGCATTCAAGACCAACACCTTATTTTAATGCAGATCTTTTTATCTAAATTTAGAAAATAAAATATGAATGATTTTCTACTAATACTCTTCAATAAAATATTCAATCTGACCCTACAAGGTAACAGTCGCATATAAAATGGTGTGGATCCCTTTTATTGGATGTGTTGACTTCTGGATTCTGCCGACAAATCAGCACCACACACCCACACCCACGTCCTTTAAAATGACCTTGTCAAAGAAAAAACATGAAAGCCCTAGAGAACACATCCTTGAACACTCGTTCAGTTTTAACGATCTTTTAAATATAATCTTAATCATACAATGTAATGAACAGTTCTTATCCAAACTTGTCAACTCGATAGTAGTATAGAGACAGACAGTAGCAAAAAGCTCTTGATGAGATGCAATCACATTGGAAGAAAGAAGAAAAGAAAAGTACAGCCTGGGTTTTTTTCAGCATTCCTTTATTTACACTTTCTACTTTCATATTGTCACTCACTGTACAGACATGAACGAAAAAAAACGATGGTAACAATAATAAAAATACATTAATGTGTGTATTTCTTTCGTTCGTTTGTTCGTTGTTAATGTACTTTTTTGTTGATTTTTCTTGTTTGTCACAGACATACTACTCAGAAGAAACTCAGTAGAATCATAATGCAATCAACGTTATGGACAATTTTTTATTCGTGGAACAAATTTTTGTGTTTGCACAAAGGTATCAGGCATGCATTACAATGATGGTATATTTTTTTTCGTTACTTTTGAATTAAAAAAAAGGATTCGTATCTTCAACATTGCTGTCAATTCGTAGAACCTAGATTGTCCATCAATGCATGAAAAAATAGCAAATATAAGATTCATGCCTATCATACAAATGCTCATTATCCATAAAACATTTGAAAGTAAGAGCATGTTAAAAAAAACTGCGAGCGAGACTTTTCATTATTTGTCAACTGTATGTAAATAGATATATGTGAGCAGAAATCGTTGACAGATGAGTTTTACGATCACTAATTTCTGCTAATAATATTTATCGTTGTCACTGTATCATTTAGTATAATTGTCGGTAGTATCAATGGTTCAACATCAGTTTCTATTGAAAACATGCTGCCTAATCTTTCTTTTCCATTTATATAGATTTATTATAAACATAGTTTTAATGATGCACGTATGTATAACGTAAGAGTGTTCTCTTTTATGTTGTAGAGTAGGTTAGAATTCGCCGAATCTTGAATGTGACAGAGCAAAATTAGATTTATATTTCTCCATGAATCGAAAAACTTAAAATAAGATCAAAAATTGGCATATGGTACGACAGAATACAATATTTTCAGTCTGTTTTCACACTGTGATTCTGAATATCATACTTTTTTTCTATAAAGATCATTTTTTGATGATCGAACTCTCAAAAGAATGGCATAGACATGCACAAAAACTAATGCTAGTAGTTGTGAAGGGTTGGTATTGAGAATTTATCTTTTGTTTGCCTTTGGTATCTGAGGATGTCGATGTCAGTGTGGACGAAATGAATATTCACACTCACGCCCACCGAACGAGGAGTAATTCTGATTGTCAATGATAGAAATAAAAGAATGTGGTTTGAACACTTATGAGGCTGTTCAATTTTCTTTTCAATTAAAGAATTTTCGATTCATCTCGTATACTCCTCTATGTATATCTGATAGACTTATGAAAAAGTCGTTGGAGATTTAGTTCAAATTTGTATTACATTCGTATCAGTTTCTTATGTTTTCGAGGCATTATCAAAAGAAAACTTGTGGATATGTATGCATGGGTTCGTATGTTGAAAAAACCTTTCTTCCACTTTAGTAGCTGATAACACGTATTCAATGTGATCTTAATTATAGTCACTGAAGTTTAGAATAGCATACACTTAGTTTTCATTTTTATGTTCATTTTGGACTATCTTCAATCATTGACTAGTTTTCGAATGCATTACGTAGTAAATAAACCCATGGTTTTTTTTTTGAAAATATTCTTTTTTTATAATGTAAATAATTTTTGAATTGCAAGTTCAAATAAACACTAAGGAAACTTTTTTTTTGTTTTATTTTTATTTAAGAAATAAGATGAATATGTCACATCTTGTAAAATATGAATTCAATTCAAAAAAATACTAATTATATTAAAAACTATCAATTTTTCATCAAGTTACAGGAAAGTTGTCTAATGTTTATAATCATGTAAGATTCATCTATTTAAAAATGAAATAAAATGCGAACCCAATTATAGAGAAATCATGTTCTACAAACGCTCTATAATCAGATCTTCTCATAGGTGCCCCATAAAGTCAAAGTCTGTCAACTATTATATATTTTTCAACGATACTAACTCCTGCATATCATACAGCAATAAAAATGGCTATTTATGGTCCCTACAAACTAAATTTCTTATTTTAAATATGAATTTTTTTTCTTGTTTATAATCAATCATTTTGCGTTCTTATCTTGAATGTTTTACTGTTGTTATGTGCAGCCCTTCTCAATAGAGTATGTAGCTGAAAAGAATTCAAAAAGAAAACAACGAAAAAAAGGAGACAAAAACAGACAGAAATGCAACGTAAAATGTTGCCATGATGCAAAAATAACAAGCGAATCATTCGACAAAAAATACTTGCTTGTGACATACACAACACGCAACGAAGTTGACATCAATCATTACTGAAATTTACACGGTATAGTTGGCTTGAATTACTTGCTTTTAATGAGTAACTCACTGGAAGAATCTCTAAGACTAGAAAGAGTATTTTAAACGTCATAAATAGAGCTAATATATGATTGGAATACTGATTAAAAAGGATTTCGACAGATATAAAATCGATACTCATGACCAACTTCCGTTCACCCAATCGATTGATAATCGCTTGTCAATTAGCAATCTAGTGAATTTACATTGTTGCATCTATCGCACACAAATTCAATGACTGCAAGGGTTTCTATGTGGTAACTTTTATTTTCGCCAAATCTTTTTGATGACGATGTGTTTCGTCGACTCCAATGTCGTTGAATCAGTTCATAACCGAAAACGAGTCTGAATCAGATATGATCTGTTGTATATATAATATTTTATTATAATTAATTAGTTTATTTAAAAATTGATTGGTTACCATGTGAGTTGGTAGGATATGGGTGTGGGTGTGAATCTGGGTGTGGAGTGTGAGTTTCGATGTGAGCGTGGATGTTTTCCTCTTCACATTAACACCTAGTCCCACGTCCATACTATACCAACTCAGATAATAACCAATCGATTTTTTAATAAATAAATAAATTATAATAAAATATTATATATACAACAGATCATACTTGATCCAGATGCGTTTTCGGTTATGAATTGATTCGGCGACATTGGAGTCGACGAAACATATCGTTGGCGAAAAATCCTTTCAGTGATGTTGGAACCAGCAAAAATTATCGTTGGTGAAAAGAAAATTCGGTGACAATTGACTAATTCTTCTATGCTACGACGTTGTCACTGTTTTACATGATTAGTTTGCTGCCTTTTTTTTAATCTCATTTAATTCATCACCTTCCGTTAGTTCAGAGGCTAGAATCGAGCTAATTAGGATAATGTGACTGGGAATTTGATGAGAAGGCATACACATAGCATGACGACACTGCCGAAATATGGCTGTGACTGAGGATGCATACCTTTTTTTCACACATGATTGCGTCCACGTGCCGAAAGAACTACGAGCCACAGAACTATACTTTAGCGTGGCCAAAGGAGGATTTTGGTAACACAACATAAAGTAAAATCTAAGACAACAACCTTATATTCAAAGAGACATAAGTGAAGGCGATGAGAAATAATTTCCTACAACAAGTCATTGCGTCAGAGTGAGAGTGAAAAGCTTCTGACCACATAAGAATGTCTAAGAGTGAGGACGCAGATCTTCCGACTTCACAGCAAGATGCCAAGATGAAAGAAAACAGCATGGGTTAAAAGGCCATGCGCAAGAGTCTCAGGAAATGCTTTTAGGCAACATATCATAGCACTAGGTTGAGGACGAAAAGAAGTAGGTCTGACATCAATGTCTCAGCGTCATCAGAGACAGATTCCTACCACAAATTAATGCTTAGAAAAAGGCAGGGGTGGTGACGCACACTGAGACGTATTAAAAAGACGATCAGGATCTCCTGCCACAGATAAATGTATTATAATTAGAACATGAGACATCTGGTTAGTAATAATAGCGTCAAAGTGAACGTGCTCTGTTTTGACTTCTAAATTAATGTGAAAGCGTTGGAGAAGGGGGTAAGAGCCTTCAAATTACAAAGAAATGTATGAGAACACGGGGGAAAAGCTCATTTCATCCTGCAACTTTTAAGACGATCAGAGGGTGGAAGACCTATCGCACATAATCAAGTATCAGGGAGTAACGGTAAAAATACTCCATATCACAAAGTATCATGCTGCTCTCGATAGGAACCTTGACACCAATAGGGTGTGGGTGTGGATCTTGTATTCCACGACATTCACACCAACAGCCATCGCCACACCCACACTCACACCTACACCCACACACCCACACCCATACTCACACCCCACACACCCACACCCAGAAAGCTTTGATTCACTTAGTGATGTAATAAAGTTAGAGGGACAACCTTCACCACTGACAGTAGCGTGAAACATCAAGAGTCAATCACTTTGAGACACGAAGCAATACGTCAAACTCTTGACTCAATTATTTCGTCTCAAATGGCTAGCAGCGAAATTCATGCCGAAAAAATTTGGGCCACATGGTCGTGCTTCGAAGTCAGTATGCAAGATTTCAACCCTTCCCCCAACTTGTCAAGTTGATGGTGAAAACCTTAGGGCTACAGAGCAATCCATAGAAATGAGCCTATAAAGCTTCGGATAACAGAGAAAACTGTATGATGAAACAAGGATGTACATGGCAGCGGCAGGTTTTTTAAAGATCATTGCTGCAGCGGTAGATTTTTTAAAAAATCATCGCGGCAGCGGCAGGTTTTCAGCCGCGATGGACATTTCTGGAATAGAATTGAAAGGTTCAAGTATGGGTGTGGGTGTGTTGAAGAGAAGATCTACGCCCAGTCTCACACCCAACCACACCCACACCTGATACCCACATCCACACCCTTCTCTTGATGATGGAATTATCAACATTCTTCGTTTGCTACTTGAATCGCCGAAAAACAGTCGCATTTTGTTGACATGGAGAGAGCGAGAAGAGAGAGAATCATAATAAGCTTTTTTCGTTCGGATATCGTCGACATGAAAGTGAATAGTGGCAGAGCGAAAGTAAGAAACTTGCATTCATTCTTTCGTTGACTTTCCCCTCTGAGTGTTGGCAATACTGAGGGCGATTCTCATAAAACTCGTTTCTTTCATATTAGAGCTTCGATTAAATCATGTCGAGCCGATTCACCGAATTTGAAGCCGAAAAAAAGGATCTTTCACCCATCATCGGTTATTTAGCCTATCCGGTAGTCTCACTCGAAGAATCATTGGAAGACGTCACAAACCAAATCAATAACTTGAATGCTTTGATCCAGGAAATCGATAAACATTGTCGTTCTCCAGCACAATACGATCTTAGTCGAGATGAAGCAGGCGCGATATTTCTCTACACTACAGAAGCCGGTAAATACAGTATCTATCGAATTTTGAATCGAGTGCTGCGCGACGAAAACAGGAAAAAAGTCGTTCCATGGTTCCCCTATCTGAGATTATTCCATAGTGCTCTGCAAAAATTACTTACCGTCAAACGATGCGTGTGGCGCGGTGTACCGAAGGATGTTAGTGATAATTACCATGAAGATGATGTAGTGATTTGGTGGAGCATCAGCTCTTGCTCGTTATCGGTTGACGTTGTGAAAACCTTTTTAAGTTCAGATGAAGATTCTACACTCTTCATGATTGAAGCAACGAATGGTAAAAATATTTCTGGCTATACTCTGTTTCCTAATGAAAAAGAAGTCATCTTACCCATGGGCACGAAATTACGCGTGCAAAGTAATGCATTAAAACATGGAAATCTACACGTCGTTCATCTGGTGGAAATTAGCGATCACGACGAAGGAAAATTATCCGTTGCTATGGGTGGATTATCTGTTACATCCAAACCACAAGTTCAGGCGAAATCCAGTGAGTTTTCTCTTTCTTTCCTTGTTTTTTTCTTGAAGAAAAAGTGCTCTTATTGATATTCATCATTCTACTAGATATCGTTTCGGTGAGAATAGGCCATCTACATTCGATAACTAAATCTTTCTTTCTAACGAATGTAGAGCACTATTTCTACACATTTGAGAAAAACAGCCAATCCACCCTTTCCACAACATCTGTGTATTGAAATCAGTTGAATTTATTCAACCATAGACCAAGATCATAAGTCTTGTGTAATTCTGTCACAATGAAACGACTAATGATCGTTGTTTTTTCTTTTTCAAATCGAATGTTAGGGTCGTTCGTTTGCTTTCGAATTGATCGTTGATATGCAATGAAAACAATCGCTATACCATGGATAATACATCTACTGTAGAAAATCTTACAGTCAACCTTTTCTAACATTCGACATGCCTGGAGAACACCTATTCGTCCTCTGGGGAAGAGGTGCAAATGATGACTACCGTCTACGGGTATTTCTTTAGGCTTTTTCGAGTATGCTAAAGTGTCACAAGAGATCATCGCGATGTATTCGCATAGTTCTCTTTTCATATAATCAAACCCATCAAGGGTGTGAGTGTGGGTGTGGATTAATTGCGGAATGTGATCCATACCCACACCCACACCCTTGTGCAACGAAAAAGACTAGATCAGAAAAATCTATGATTAGAAATAAATGTATCTAAACCGATGGAGTACGTTGTCTTAGAAGCATCACGATCAAGATAAACTACATTCACATTTTGTATGTGAAAGTGTATATAGTTTTCTTTATTAGTTGGAATCACTCAGCTTCTATTCTCTATATATTTGTTTTTCATCAAGATTTAAGTGATGGGCATTTCAAATTTGTATGAACTTGAAATGTGACAATGAAAACGTCTAGTTTCATTGATTATTTAACTGTTCGAAGAGGCTTAGATTCTTCATGATCACGTTATAAATATAGTTCACTGAATTTCTACAAGTTTTTGTCAACTAACAGGTTCTTGACTTTCATAGTTTCATCTATTTTAATGAGTTCCTGGACTTCATTGAATTTCGATGGTTCGTACAGTCCATAGAGTTACTAAGGTTCTTCTCATTACATCTCTTTCTTCAATATCTAGAATCTGTGGCATGTGCCGTAGATATATTATTATTAGGAGAAAAGAAGTTATGCATTAACGATGTGTCTGACAATAGATATAAGTTTTTAAAGTGTAAATTCTTATAATCTTGATTTATTTATAAAAGTCAGAGTTTGTGAGTTCCACACTTTAGCCTCTCAAGGGACTGCGCTGGCAATTTTATTAATGTTATATCAATATGAGTAAGAATTCATTCAACTGTACAGCTTCACTTTATTTGATAACATATCTTACTATGTTTAGTATGATCTATTGCTCGTTCTGTATTATGTAATGTTGTATACTCTGCCCGTTCTCTTGCAACACAAAGCTCTGCGCTTTTTCTTATCTCTCATTAATCTCTTTTTTTTGCTGAAAGATATAATGACCTCTTCGTGTATCCATTGAGATTTTAATAGAAAAAGTTTATAGAATTCTTTCTTTAATACAAAAAAGTATATTGAATCTTTTGGAACTCATCTCCGATCATCGTAAGATTATATGTTTCCTTTGGCAGTTATAAATTCATATATTTTTCTATATGTTAATTTTTATAATTATAATTTCTATCATGATATGTGTATATTATAACAAGCTGTTCATAAAAATAATCCATTTTTATACACAATTTCATAGATATCAAGTTTTAAACTAATGAATATAAAATGTAACGGATGTTCCTTCAAGAAAAATGGGCCTCTCTATATTTTAATGATATTTCTTTTAATATCCACTTCTTTAAGCTTTCTTCGTTTAAGTGACATTAGATTGATGCCCAATTCATCAAGAATGTTATTTCAGTAGTACTAAAGTATAGAAATGAAATCTTCAGAATAGAGTAAACCTTTCAGCAGATCGTAGTGCGAAGTTTCATACCTATCAACTCACGCAACAGTAGCACCAATTCAACTTATCATTTTTCAACATCAAGAATCATTGACCGCCGTATTATTCAAATTTAAATACATCGAAGTATTCAATTTTGAGACAGATTTGTAGATTTCATCAATTGTTTTGAAAGAAACTGTCATACAAAAACTGTATGGTACGGTTAAAATAATTCAATAAAATTTTTTTTTTACAATTGTTCACGTTTAACTGTTTGTTTGACGTGTGTCCTGTAAAATTACGGATGTCATTTACATTAATAAGAATTATACAGCTTTGTAGAGAATTAAAAGATGAATCTTTAAAAACAAACTAAAGGATTGGATATTAAAAGGAATATTATTAAAATACAGCGAGACCCATTTTTTCTGGGACACTTGTTAGAACATATTATTGAGAAAAATCAAACATTACTATTTCTTAATACGTGACATGATTATAAATCTATTTTTACGCACTACGCCCTGTAACTAATGAAAGAGGTCTCTAGAATATTATGTTTTGATGTAAACAACACTTTCAC
The DNA here is from genome assembly GCA_905250125.1 of Rotaria sordida. Lineage (NCBI taxonomy): Eukaryota > Metazoa > Rotifera > Eurotatoria > Philodinida > Philodinidae > Rotaria > Rotaria sordida. The sequence continues at coordinate 15,402 of CAJNOL010002859.1, read as the reverse complement.
TTTAAAATAATTAGAAGGAATACTAATTACATATAAGAACAGGTTAAACACTTACCAGAGTCCGACTCAAACTGAGTCAAACAGAAGCGTGACTAGATTCTTGAATGTCAAGCTTCCATATTATCTATGTGCAACTCCAATATAAATTCTATCAGCGAGACAAATCTCAAAGAACAGCATATGAGACAAACATCATAAGAAAAATAATAGATAAAATAGTAAGTTGAGATTTATTGTTTATATTCCAAACACTGGTATCTATCTTTTGCAATATATTACATATTTTGATTGCACTAGAAGAAAACTACATTCTGGATGAAATATTCTGCATCTTGAGCTATTCTTTTTTTAGTCCTAATCTTGCCTTCTGTTGTTACGTTTTGTTAGATGCTTCATTTTTATTCTTGCATTGTACGCTAAAATGAAAATCGAGATTCACACCAAAACATAGAAAACATCTCGGAATAAAGAATAGAGTGAGAACTGTTCTAATTCTACCCATGTCGTCAAAATCGCCTAAGTTTTCACGATTAATCGCGATTTTTCAAAATACTAATGATTAATCGCGATTAATCGGCAGTATTTTGGAAAATCGCGATTAATCGTCGGTATTCTGAAAATCGCGATTAATCGTTAGTTTTCTGAAATCGCGATTAATCGTCAATATTCTGAAAAATCGCGATTATGAAAAAAATCGCCAATTAATCGCGATTAACCGTCAGTATCTTGAAAAATCGCGATTGATCGGTAATTGTTTTATATTATCGATATAGCGCGATTAAACTGGCGATTTATTTAACTTAAAATTTTTTGACTCAAGCTAAGAAATTATAGCAATGCTCGGTCATTTCCCATGTCATCAAAATTGCGTTAGTTTTGGTTATTAATGGCAATACCAAAAAAATCAGCAATTAATCGCGATATTTCAAAAACAAGTTTGTTAGTTATGTCAATAGAAAAATAAATAGAATATATTATTTTATTGGGACTGAAAGTGTTTTTTGATTCTTTTTGTCAAAATATTTCCATAATTTTCATACCAAAATTGTGAAGCGAAAATTCAGAATGAACATTTACTGGTAGCTGAATTTTAACCAATAAAAAGAAATATATACAATCCTTATTATTTATTTTTCAGCTTCTTTATAATATACATTGTTTTGATCTATTCAAAAAAGTGATTGTAATTCTATATTTTTTTGAGCGATGAAATGCGTTTTTTGTCATGTTTAATCGAAGTGTTTTTCAAAAGAGTTTTAGCGCTATTTTATGAATGTCCATATATTTATCATAAGATAAATAATTTTTTGTCCATTTTATATTTATAATAAAAATGAATAGTTTTTGAATAGCCAAATAAAAAAAACAACTTTTATTAATTGGCTTATTTAAATTACAGATTATAATATATTCAGTTTATTTTATATATAAATTCAATCTATTTTTTGTAATAAATATATTTAATAAAAATAGGCTAGCGCCCTCTTTCGTTATATTTTTGTTAGACAAAAGTGGCTAGTCGTAAGTTGAACAATGATCGGCTTAATTGCTTTTGTCCATTATTCTGTATCTAAAATGACTTAATTTTCTTGAGTTATTTATCTACCTAGTACTGTATCTTTTTAGCTTTTGTTAAGTGAATGATAAGTTTTATTTGATGTTTAAGTTTGTTTTTCTTTTTTTTTATAGATTCTTTTGTCGTTGTCTATCTCTAACATCGCTTCAACATATTATTAAATAATCAAATAAGTACATTCATATCTGCTGCTTTTGGTTTATTTAAGTTTTATTTTAGATCGTCTTATTCGAGTTTATTTCTCGTCATTTGCGATTAGAAGTTTGATTCACAATGAATTTTATATGACAAGAAGTATACTAATAAAAGCGTTTAATCAGACATCGAATATTATCCCAATTGAAATATTTTGATTTTAGAATTAAAATATAAAATTATCAAGAAGATGTGGGAAAAATTTTTGTTTTCCTATGTGCTTTGCTTTTATTATAAACTTCTGTTTTAATTTCATTTTTTCAATTTTGATAATATCCATGTTCTACAATTACTCTAATATTGTTAAACATTCTTAAAACCAAACATTAAACACCTATAAGGTGAAAATTTTTTGTTGTATTATTATTTATTGGATAATGTTTCTTCGAAAAGCAATAATGCCTGAGTACTGTTTTATTACTAATTTGCTGTTATATGTTGTAGATGAGCGCATGGATTCGATAGCAGTGATAATCTTATACGAAGACATTGGTAAATACAACTTATTTTGAAGGTAAATGTTTTCATCTTATATTAATTTTTTTCCTTCTGATTTAGCATGGTCTAACTAACTGATCAACATTCTACGGCTGATGTCTTACTTGTATCATTAATATTTATAAAATTTAAGTAAGTCATGTGAAAGTATTTAGTAAATTTTTTTCGAATTTATAAGTATTCCTATTTTAAAATTATTTTTGAAGAGTTACGCAGTTTTCTGAATATAAAAAGTATTTTACGTATTCCATTCTTTCACTTTATGTCTCATTGTGTTATTTGTTCTTTTTTTTAGATTATATTAATATGACAAATATCTATGCTGCCGTCAACTTAAACAACTCTTTTATTGGACGCTTCAGCTGGTCTAAGAGCTACTAATTGTAGAAATGATTGCATTTCGACATGATAATATGTATTGAGAAAATATTTTTGATAAAATAATTTTATATTTTTTTCTCATTTGTCTTCTTTGTTTGTTTTTCACCATGTGTCTTGATTTTTTAGTGCATATATTTGTACTGTTTCGTATTTTTATTTTGATTATGTTTTATGTGCCTTAAAAACGTTTTCAGCGTATTCTTTTGTCCATTTGAATCTTGCTAACTTATTTTTATTTTATTTGAAAATAAATAATTATCTTAATGTGAAAAAAAGACTTTTTATGCAAATTAAAAGTCGCAATAGGAAAGAAAAAAGAACAAAGAGTAAAATGTTAGAATGAGGATTGAAACGAATCACCTTTACTGATTAGAGGAAAATCGCGGAATAATCGCGATTTTTTCGAAAAAAATCGCTAAAAATCGCCAAAAATCGGCAGTTTGAGCGATTTTATCGCGATATAATCTCACAATTAATCGGCATGATAAATCGCGATAAATCGCCGATTTTTGTGCGATTTTCATCACATGGGTATGGTTATACATTGTTTAAATCAAAACATAGTATTGTAGAGATCTGTTTCATTAGTTATAGACCTTGATGTTTAGTCAGAATAGATCTATAACTATATAAAATATTAGAATATAGTAATGTTTGATTTTTCTTAATAATACCGTCCAAGTTTATTCATAAAGAAAAATGATATCAATATTTTCAGAAATAAAAAATTCTGTATAATCTCATACATCGTTTTTAATATCATTAATTAATTGATATTGATTTAGTATTGACTTCATTTGAAATAACTTCTATACGTAACATATATAGATCAAAAAATGTCATTTAACAATATTGTGCGTTGATTATATTTGATAAAAATTTATCTTTTCCTAAAGTAAGATTGGAGTTTTATGTGCACAAAAAAAAAGAAGCGAAGTAGCTGGTCAGATTGATCACTTCCATACAACTATGAGAGATATTTGAGATGTTTGATTTAATTGAAATCAATCTATAGTATTTGTAATCATCTATAAATGACTAGAAAAATGATCAACTCGAATTTTATACATCCTAACTTTTTATGTCCCACGGTCTCTTCGATTCAAAAACCAGAAAGTATTGTTTTAATTCCGACCCTTATCTCAGAATTGTTTGACACATATTTCTTTTAAACCCATAGTTTTCCTCTACTTTTATAATTCTGAATAAATTTTAAGTGAGTGTCACTCTTATTGATATAATTATAGTTTTCATACTATGTTACACGTATCTTTTTTGTCGATTGAAGAAAAGTAATAGTACTAAAATGTTTTTTCTTTCCAGTTATAGATTTTCTGATTTCTTTTAATTGCAATGAGACATCAACATATTAGAAGTATATGACATTACATAATAGGAACGACCATTGATGGACAGCATTAGATTTAGTCAAGATCTCAATTATGGCTAGATTCTTCATGTTCATATTAAAAAGAATTAAATCATTTCAATTGATTCAAAAGAAAATCTCAAATCAGTTCATTCATTCCGAAATATTACCTCCAACTCACTTCACTTGAAACTCTGGGAGGGGTTTGTTAAAAAAAGGTTTTGTCAAAGATAATACCAAGATATACAATGGAAGATTTTGAGCTAACCAAGATTAGAAAGCACATTCACATTTTTTCTCAACAAGGTTACTGGTTTTTTTCGCTATTTCTGATGCAAGAAAGATTTTCCATTCGGGAGTATCTCACATGATTGACAGAAAAATGAGCTTAATTTTATCTTTTTTTTCGGGAATTACAAAAAAAAAGATTTTTCAATTCTTTTAACGTCGAAGGCGTTTAGACTAGTAACTATGAGTCCAAATAATTTTTTTTAAAGACCAAAATGAATCGAAATTTCCTTGAATTAAGGCTTAAGTCTTCAAAAACTACTTGCGTTCATACAACTGGCACTAGTGCTGTGCGCGAAATTTCCTGCGGGTTGATTAAAAATTTTGCTATCTCATATAGTTTCGTTCTAAAACTAAACCGTTGTTAGATATCAGCCATGATACGTGTTAAAAATATTTTCTGCTGAAGACTGCCATGCTTGTGACGATTGTCTAACAAAATCAACTAGATTTTGTAGTCGCTACTTTACAGAATGTTACAGAAAAGCATCACTTGATGATGTATTTCTAAAAAATAGTTAGCAAATTCTCAGTGTTATTTTTTTCCGGCTTTGTTGATTACAACAGAATTTTCTGTTATGATGTTTTTTTTCGTTGTATTACCTCATATAATCCAGTTGGATCTTTTTCTCCGTTTTCGTTTCTTTTTTTCCAAGAGCTAGATACATGCATCGCTGTTATTTGGAGCCAATTATTCACGTGTTCTTTCTCGCAATTATTCTCTAACAAAAATCTTTGATGTTTCCACGCTAGACCCTTAAGGAGACCAATAAGAATCCTGCAAGATTCACTGTTTTTTCTCTGAGCGTATGACCGAGTTCTGAAGAAAGAAGATTTCTCATTGAAAAGACTGAATTTCCACTGAATTATTATTGTTTTATGTAGTTTATAAAATTCCATGGCATTTTGTATTAATTTCATCAGTTCGATTAACACAAGAAAAAATTTACTTGTAATTTTTTTTTCTACATCCGTAAATCGAAGTGATGAACAAGTGTTACTAAATGGTTTGTCTGTTACCAAAAATAAATATTTAACAAAAAAAAAATTGATGAAATTACTAAGTACATTGAAAGTAATATTTGAATTGCAGAGTTTTTCAACTTTTCTTTCAAAATATAACCATAAAAATAACTATTGTTTCTAGTCTAAAGCTCAAGTCAATATCATGACAAATCTTTAGAAGATTCTAGACAAACAAAACAAATTTCTTCCAGATTTTCATCAGAAATTCCTGTGTTTGATCATACACAGATTCAACCGTGAGCGGAATGAAATTCACCTATACTTCAAAGTTTTGTTAAATTCGGAATCGAATAAAATAAAAATTTGAAAAGAAATTCTCGTATTTATTGCTGTTGAGATTTCTTTACAATCGGTTTTTTTTGTGAGAATCCTCAAAATTTGCACCTATTGTATAATTTATAAAACACAAACCTGCAAAGGTCTCAACTAGTAGATCCTTGCTCGCGATTTCAGATTAAGATTTTGATTGTAGATTGGTATTGTCTTGTAAAGAAGCGAAAATGGGCAATTTTAGAAAATATGTTTAGAAAATTTTCTTTACTCGGGTTAACATTTTCCTCTGATCTAAGTTACAACTGTTGATTCGATTCTCGTAACAGAATCATCATTTTGTCTGCTAATTCTTCGAAAATCCTTAGTAGAATCGAAAGTGAATCCTGCTAACATTTTTCAATTTTGATATGAACAAAAATTTCTTCTAAAACAGGTAGAGAGCTCGAGAAATATCATGCAAAGATCAACAATGGATCCTTGTAACGACTAACATCGCTTGGCGACGGCTTGACATGGTGATTTTTCGCGACCTTCGAATATAATTCTCACAATTATAATGAAGATTTTGATCAATAGATATGTATCAGATTTCCGGGATTCTTATGAAATGTTCTTCGAATTTCTCCATGTAGGATTCTTATAGATCTTGTTATTTTCCTAGCCATTCAGCAGATCTCGAAATGGGCCATCCGGTCCAAATTTCATTTCTTTTTTCAAGGAAGATTTCCCACATAAGAAAATAGCAAAAAATCTGCTTTTAATCGATTTTTTTCTAATTAAAAAATTGATTAAAATGATACTAGTTGAGTACGATAAAAACCTGTTTTTTTTCAACTTTGAAACTAATTAAAGATCATCGTTAAAGTTGAAGAATCAAACTTCAATCAGAATTAGATAGCACCATTTTAATCGAGGGTGTGGGTGCGAATGTGAGTGTGGGTGTGAATGTGAGTGTGGGTGTTCTCTTTCACCACACCCGCCCACACCCACACCGACACCAACACCCAAATTTGATCATAATCATACAAATACTTTTATAAGTGCATATAGTGCTAAAATAAGTGGAGAACAGGATGATTTTCTTATAGTTATACATTAACGAAATAGCATATCTCTATTTAGAAAGTAAGAACAAATTCAAGATAGACATTTCACGTTAATCAATCAAGGATGTGTTAACAAGATCTAACTGTAAATGTAATGTTTTATCTCACGAATAATCAGGAGTTTTTGAATAAAATGTAAGCTTCGTAACTGAAGAATATTCTTAAATGTAAAAAGAAAAAGATAAGCAAAAAAATATATTGTTTTCAGACAAATTAAAAATTGCTTCGCATGGTTTTAATAGAAAAATACAGTTGCTCAAAATAATATGTCAGTTTCGCTCGAACTTTAGACATGGTGTAAAGAAAAAGATAATCACTTAACACTCATCAAAAAAATTTTTCGAGATCTTATTTACAAGTTTCAAACTATCGTGGAAATATTCTTATTTCTTGATCTACGAAAACAGCTAAACTTGTTCACGAATTCAATTACACTGTTGAATTTACTACGAAATATATCGCTAGTTGCTTGGTTTATGACAGGTTTTGATTATGCAATAGATAGCTAAAAAGAATGAAGAATACATTTTATTCTCTAATCAAAGTTAGTGAATCAACAATGATTTTAGCTGAATAGTCACTAATTCATAAATTTCTTGTATTATTGAAACAAAATGTTATTTCGAATGTCAAAAATACGATTAATGCTTATTGTAAAAACATTCATACTAAATTACATGTATGAGCCAGATATTTTCAACAAGATTTGATCAATCAGTGTAGCTCTAACTCATACAAATCGAGCTTCTTATCCACTGAAACATTTTTAAACACGAAAAAGTATATATCGAAATATTTTATCAATCAGGACGAAATAAACTTATAGAAATGTTCTGAAAAACCGTGAAACTATGTTTACAAATACGTTTCTTAAATCTTACTCTTTTACATAAGAATTCATCTGTTAAAGTAAACAGAAAATGCAACATAGTTCAAATTCGTAGCAACTGACTATTCATTTTTGTCTTAATTCTATATTTCGATCATTTTAGAAGATAAAAAAAATTTTCTTGACAAACAATACAGAGCAAAACAAACACTTTTCTTGAATTTTCTATTTTCAAATTTTCAAAATCTTTTCGACAAGATAATTTATACTAGTTTTTCGAAGAGTCCTAAATCGTTATCGATACGGTTCTGTGTGGAGTAAATGTATAATTCTAATGAATTTCAGGTTTGATAGTAAAATTTAAAGGTTCTCATCGATTTTTACTTCAATTTCCATGATTCTTTCACTACTATTTAGCCGAATAATTTGTCTACAACACTATTCTAGTTTCATCTATAAGGGCTTCAAATGTGTCTTACTTCGTAATGAACGAACGATTGACTCTTGCGTAGAACTCAATCAAAAACTGATGACTTTTATTGGATCTTAGCTATTGGCTTGTTTATCATTTTGTGAAGAAAAATATTTGTGAATTATTTTCCGTTGAACGAAAGGAATTAAAAATGATACTCTTTCAATTATTGATGAGTATGATTCACTATATTGGTAATCATATTATATTACCATAAAACATAAAAGTTAGCTGTAACATCATATGAATATTGTACGACTTACAAATAAAACATTATAGTAGGATCAAAGCAACTTTCTATTCAAATTTTATAACAATTTGTTAAGAAATTGTTTTATTCTGCGATAGGACATAAAGTGTTCTTCTAATGTACACTCTCGCTTAATTAGTAACGTTAAAGGTAATTGCTAAAAAGAAGAGAAACAATCCCTGCTTAGTATTTTAAAAAATATACTTTATTGATGTTGATTCAGCGAAAGACGAAGACGCAACAAATAAACTATTTTGAATTCATTCGAAATAGATAGAAGTGTCAAGCTTGAAACTTAAATTCAACTGAGTCTTCAAGTTTCAAGTTTGATATAGTATATGGAATAATGTGGGTATAAAGAATTCTCTCATTCATTTATAAAATATTGAAACTCGATATTTTTTCCATTGTAAAGCTGAGTTTTTATGTAATTATTCAAGAAAGACTATGCACACGTTGAACTATACTTTATTCTTACGTTGTAATTTTTATTGCAAGAAATGCAGAATACAACAGAAAATTGACTATGTTTGTTTTTTTTTGTGATCATTTTGCAAATGACGAAACTAATTGAATTAAATAGAATCTATTGATTTATGCAAGATCACATAAATATTCTCTGTTAGTGTGACTACATAATCGCACCCTGACCGTAATGAGCGAGAAATCGTAATGTTTCTTTTTCTACATTCCTTGATTTCACTCAAACAAAAAAAAGTAACTTTAATAACATAATTTTAATGATTGAAATATTTTAAAATGAAGAAAAATGATATTTATCTGAATATGGACAGATAGAAAAGCTTTTCTTTTAAACTTAACATCGTTGATAACTTCATTGAACGAGGACAATATTAGCAGAAAAAGTCTATTCACTATCTTAAAAATAGGACAACATTCAATATCATAGTGCAAACTGTTTTGACATCAGAATCCATGGGGAAAATCGCTAGGAAAATAACATTTTTATTAGTAGAATTAATCTATAAATTCGAATTCAATCATCTCATTCTGATGAAATATGATCTTTAAAATTCAGATTGCATTTGATTTTATTAGCTTCTCAATCATCTTTGTTTGTCTGGAACTACTAGTACATTCTACCTCAGTGAAATTTTCTGCTGCAATTCTTAGAATTATGGAAAATATTTTAGTCTTTTCTGGAACTTTTTACAAATACAGTAACCCGATATTTTAACATTGATTAGTCCCGACCTATGTAAAATTAAATGTTTAGCTTTTTATGTGTTAGAAAATGAATTTTGACTATCTATATATCAGAGAAGCTTGGGATTTTTTTTCATAGTATATCATGAAATCTTGCTATATTCTCTCTCGACAGTGTGGGTGTGGGTGAAGATGTCTTCTCCGACACCCACACTCATACCCGCGCAAAATTTCAAAGATAAGTTCCTACTTAATCGTCCAACTGCAACTGCCAAAAATCCCGCAAGAATGAGCAAAATGTTTTAAATAAAAATTTCAGTAAAGTTTCAACTACTCCACGAAATTCTCTGTAAAATTCTGCATATTTGGATGGATGTTTTAGATTTTTAAAAGGAATATTTGACAGAAACAGTTTTTAGAGAAAAAAAAATGGAAAATTACTAAAAAAGTCCTTTTTTTGTAAACCACGCATCGTTTAATTTAAAACTTATACCATTTTGTTCAGAATTTAATTTTAAATCTGATGGCAAAATAATAAATATCTTATAGAGCGTGTCTGACTTTTGAAAATATGGTTTTTCCAAGGTGTACTGAAAAATATTGACAGGTATTAGTTCCTATTTATGTTCAATAATTTATACTTTAATCCCTGCCCTTCATGAGCAAAAGCTTGCACAAATTAATAATTTTGCGTCAACAAAAACTTTCTTTGAAAAACAAAATCAATAGTTTTGTAGAGCTTGAAATTCTCTATCTATTGATAGATAAAGAAATTTTCTATTTGTCCCAGAAATAGAAAAAAAATGCATTAACATTTTATCCAATTTATCATGCCCAACCTGTTAGTGAGTAAATCTTTTTTTTGCCTATAAACAGTTCATCTTAGCAGAGGTTAATCAAAGAGCAACATATGTTAAACAATGATTAATAATGGTTATAGCAGTTAATCAAACATTTATTCGTTTATTTTCATAAAATATATCGTGTCGGTATTTATTTAAAAACAATCTATAGTTGGAATAAGAGTGATAATAGCAATGTTTGTATAATCTTGTTCTTGTTTTTATACATATGTAGCGTACATCTCTATGAAAATGATTTTTCTTTTACAGAATATTCAAATAATATTCTCTATTTCTTGTTTTGAAATTTGATATGACTCAAAATTAATTTAGAAAATTCAATTTCTATTAATAGCTCATTTGAAATCGAAAAAAACCAATAAGGACATAGTGTTTTTACCAACGAGTGCAATGATCTTAGGATGTGGTAAATCAAATAAAGAAAATTCAATTCTATTATTATCGTCAACTTTATTGTAGTACCATTCTTTATCTCTTCCATTATTTTGAGCAACTCAGAAAACTGCAGCAATACGATTGACAAAGATGTTGAGCTCTTCGTTTCGTTAATGAAAAGAAAATAGTCAAAGAAAGATATAATTAAGATATTTCTTTTATTTATACTGATACTATTCGCAATGCATTATATTATTTGATGTTCTCTTAGTTAATTTGTAAGAAAATAACTAGCGATTCCTTTAAATTTGATGTTTTATCAAGTTTTTCCTATTTGAATTGTACCAATAGTAGAATAATTAATGTATCATTTATGCATAAATGAGCTATACATAAGATTGATAAGTATCTTACAGAAGGTCTTATGAAAAAAGAGAAAAGAAATATATATATATAAACGTGAATATAAACTAATCTTTTTGAACTCAAAAATAAATTGTCATGAAACGATAACAGAGAACAAAGTGAATATTGTGCGCTTTAGATCTAACAAAAAAATGTTTTTAATCATACACATTATCTTAATAAGTTAAAATAAAAAGAGAGAGCTTATTAGCATAGACTCAATTACTATTGGTACGGTTAAAAAATTCAAAACATTCTTAAAGATCAAGATTTTAACTATCTATGTAAATTTAGGAATATCTATATAATTTTTAATCATTACACCCAACATCCTTTGATACTTTTATTAATTAGTGGTTTTGAAATTAGGATAAATTGAAATCTTCTTCCTTAGTTAGTGTGTATTTACTGAATGTGGCTCAAAAACAAATGACGACCACTAAACCAATCCATTACACCAGACCACACATCATTAACCTTTTTTTCCTCATACTTTTGAAAAAAATGTTTTTTGCTGGTTTTTTTATTGTCTTTTTTTCTCCTTAAGACGATATCTATTCAAGAAAAAAATGAAAAAACAACATTAAAAAAAAACACGTAAAAATAATAAATTTAAAGAATTTTCCTAAATAATGAATTTTTTTAATTTCAAATATCTAACTCTGTCAGATTCATTTCGTTTCAGTTAAACTTTAATTAAAGAATAAATAGAAAATATTTTTTCGTAAATTTCTTTCGAAAACGAAATAAAAGTAAGATTTATTTCATTTTAATTTTAATTTTTTTAATTTTAATTTTTTGAAAACTATAATAACTACAAAAAGTGGAGATCTTTATTTGTTCTAAATGAAATTGAAATTATTTGAATAGATTCGTTTTTATTCGATTTAAAAATAAATCAAATAATTCGATTTTTTTTACTTTCGTTTTAATTTAAATGAAATGTAATGTAATTTTATTGTAAATTAATAAAATTAAACAAATCAAAATAATTAGATTTCAAAATATGTACGAAAAAAAATTTAATATAAATTTTCAATGTTTAAGAAAAAAAAACACAAAAGCCCTCCTTATTAGAGAATCTGTTTTGGTACTTATAGCGTACACATACTAACCCATACGCATACGGAAGTCGTTCCGTTCGACATGGGATCTTATCAAAAAACTAAAAATCCTCGTAAAAGACCTTTTGTAACACAAATTGCTACTTTTCTCAAGTCTAAAATGACTTATTATGCTGATATATAAAATACAAGTTTACTTTTTTTGAACATTCTATATCACAAGACAATGAGCTACAGACTCAAAATAAGTTTCACTAGAACATAGAAATCTCCTTAAAGGGTATTGGTGTGAGTGTGAGTGTAGGTGAGGGTGAAGAGGATACCAACACTCATTCACATCCCACTCTTTTCTAAAACTCCACATCAATTTTAACTGCAGTGTATTCCGCTTGAGCCCCATACCACTCTACTCCTTTTTTCTAAAATCCTACTCCAACTTCCATTTAACTTCGATTCCAGTCGGATTTTACAAAACTGAACTTCTGCCAAAATACTCTTAAATACACATAAGTTTTTCAACATAATTAAATCAACGATTGATATAAATTAGTAGCATATTAATTTATTGCTTTATAAACTTTCTCATAAAATTTAAAGATAGGCACCTCCATTCTGTCCTGTTCCTACTCCATTTCCACTCTGATGAGAAAAAGCATTAACTTTGGAGTTGGAATTCCCCATCTCTGATATCAACTATTTCAAAATATTTACTCTTCAGATCCTCCTGAACATATCTATAATATGCGAGCTTACAGAAGACTTCTCAGAACAAGTACTACATAAGGATTATAGCATGATCCTCATAGAAGATACTCATTATTTTTAGATTTTCAGATTTTGACACAGTATTTTATTTAGTCATCAAGATTCTGTTCGAGGACCCTAATACAATGGTTTGAAGATGGTGTTCATCAAAAGTTAAAAATAGCATTTTAGAACACTTTCTTCTCAAAGCCCATAAAATCCATAGATCCTAATGTTTGTCACTGGAGAACTCCGTTCGGATTGACATTCATCTTTTCAGCATTTGCAAAGGTAGAAGCCCTCTCAGATTACATAGATTCGTGTGGAATCCTCTCAACTTTGTTCGGTTTCGCTTGTATCCAAGCCTTCTCATGATCCTACTCAGAGTACATCACGGTTGTTCTTCGAACAGCTTCACATAACTTACCAAAAGCCTTATAAAATTTCACCGGCATTCTCTATGCAAATACTTAGCAGATCTACATTCATCATACAGAAAATCATGTATCCTTAAGGTTTCCTAAAAAACATAGGGATTAAGTTTGATATTATGTTGTTCAACGATTCGATATTCTTCTCACAAGATACAGATAGAATCTTATCTGATGTTCATATAAATGATCATTCTGCCAAAAAGATTCTAAATTCTTGCAATTCTGAAAAAAATCCTCAGATCCTTATGTTTTTCTAGCAAAACCTTACATGGAATTAGTATTACTCTTTCTTGGAGAACCTCCTTACAACAATCTCAAGGTATTATTTTTAGAATCAAAAAGATCTTAGCAAAAACTAAAAGTAACATATATGTAAGAATCGTTACCAAATTCTTTTTTTCTCATAAGAAACTCGGAAAACACTTCTGAATTTTTATCTGCGGAACGAGCATTCTCAAAGGCGAATGTCGTATTTGTAGCACTTGTTCTCACGAGAGACAGAATCCCTTCGATAACGACGATTTCTTTTCTTTTTCCTTCATTGTAGTAATTCTCAATATTCCAGCCGATGCCCGATGGGCCCAGAAGGGAGTGACCGTTGCTGGAGGCCATGGAGGGGTTAGTGGCATCAATCAACTCTACCGCCCTTGTGGTCTCTTCGTTGATGATGATCAAACGATGGTCATCGCTGACTGCTGGAATCATCGTATTATCCAATGGAAGATGGGTGATACGAATGGACAAGTTGTAGCTGGTGGCAATGGCAAAGGAAATCGATTGGATCAATTGTATTGTCCAACCGATGTATTGATTGACAAAGAGACGGATAGTCTCATTATTTGCGATTCAGGGGATCACCGAGTCGTACGATGGTCTCGTCGTAGTGGCACAACTCAAGGAGAAATCCTCATCGACAACATCGCTTGTCATGGATTGGCCATGGATGATCAGAGATATCTCTACATCTCTAACACCGACAAACATGAAGTAAGACGATATCAAATAGGAGACAAGAATGGAACTATCGTGGCTGGTGGCAATGGCAAAGGTGATGGTCTCAATCAACTCAACTTTCCGACCTACATCTTTGTCGATCAACAACAGGCTGTCTACGTGTCAGATTGGAACAATCATCGTGTAATGAAATGGAATAAAGGTGCAAAAGAAGGAATTGTCGTCGCTGGAGGGCAAGGCTATGGAAATGCTCTAACACAGTTGTATTATCCTGAAGGACTGTTCGTCGATACATTGAGTACTATCTATGTGGCAGACTCGTGGAATAATCGAGTGATGCGTTGGCCTAAAGGAGCGAAACAGGGCACTGTCATTGTGGGTGGAAATGGTGAAGGAGAAGGAGCAAATCAGTTCAACTATCCCTATGGTTTGTCCTTCGATCGACAGGGCAATCTCTATATCGTCGATAGGCGTAATAATCGTGTTCAACGCTTTTCAATCGAATAGACTCGTCGTGATAGATTTTTTTTCTTTCCTTTCCTTTCAAATAAATCGCACTGAATTGATGAAATGAATGGCTTATTCTATTCGCGCGCGCGACCAGGAACCATCCTGGTGGAGCCGTGACGAGCGTAACGCTCATGCACGCGCAGGACAGACTCATATCATTCATATCCTCCCCGTGAGAGATATGTCAATGAGTCTGAATAAGCCTGGTCGTGTGCCACGGACACCAAGACGATTCCTGGCCGGGCTTTTAGGGACTACCCGGAAGTCCTTCATAAAAGGCGAAACTCTAACCCTCAACTGGCAGAACTCACTCTCGCCTCTCACTAACACTCACTTTTCTGAGTCTCATCCTCACCCTTCTCAATCTCAATGTCACTATCTAACCTCATCCCTCTCTCACCCCTATTCTCTTTCTCAAAAGAAAAAAAAAATTACTCACGTGTTCGAATGTTGGACGATGATAAAGAAGACGCGATGATGTTGAAGACTGAAAAGAAAAAGAAAAAGAAAAAAAATTTAATTAATGTTATATTATGAGAAAATATTAGTTAACTTACCATTTGTTATCTTTTCCTAGTTGATAATAATCATAGAACCTAAAACAAAAGACAACAAAATAAAAG